>VYZS01077675.1:42825-64838 GCA_013400695.1 Neodrepanis coruscans | reverse complement strand
AATTTATCTCTGGATAACTGCAAGGAATCTGAAAAAGTAGTGATGCTTACAGAAGTGTCAGTCACATTCAGACTACAGTTTTGACAGAAAACTCAGGAACAATGTATTGGTTCCAATATTCTCATAAAACTTCTTAAATTAACACCCAGGAGTGAAAGCCAAAACACAGATTTCTTTGTTCTATTACAGATTACAGCAGTACAAACCATAATTGTTTTACTTTTAAAATTCTTCAACACTGAGGAAAGTAATATAAATTCTAAACAATAAAAGCAGTGGATAATCCATTGTGAAATTATATAATTTGTTATTATTATTTGTATCTTCACAGAGGTGCTGAATATTACCAAGCCATTTCCAGCATCAGAGAATCTGCCTTAAATTCATTGCACTGTCTGAAAATAACTTGCAGGGGCCTAGAGACAAGTCTTGCTGAATGTCACATAGAGATGAAATCAAGAGATAGTAATGAGGGACTTGTTAGCCTCCAGTGCCATGAAAATCTGAGAGGTCAGTATTTATTTTTTTTTTTTTAGTTTTTGCATTTTAAGTTTATTTTAAATAATGAGGACCTAGTTGGTGAACTCTCAGCCACAGCAAACCTGCACTGAAACCTTTTGATTTTTTTAAATAACCATTTTGCAGTCTTTAACACAAGTGAGGCAATCTTGAGTCAAGACAGTCCTGAGTTTATGCGTTTGGAAAATCACTGTTGCTTCTAAGGTATTTTTACAGGTATTTCATGCAGGGCTCTATTTGTTCTCCCATCCCTTCCAAGGATACCAGGGGAAATGAATTCTTTCTAGAGGAAGAATATCCATAATTTTATCACTCGAATCTTTTACAGTGGATTTGAACTGATTGTTTCTTGTTTAGTCCTTGCCTAGAAGAAATTAAATTCCCTTTTGCCAGGCTACTGCAAGTCGGAGAAGAAAAGTAAGTGGTCATACTGAAACCTTGATGAGAAGGCAATGAAAACAATAAAAAAGATCCATAATTAGGTGATTGGGCCCCAGCATGGCTACTGTTGATAGGCCAAACTGCTGACAGAGGTCAGCAATTTACAGGCAAAATATACAGGCAGAGTATTTCCCTGTGAACCTATAGTCAACTCCACACTAACTTCCTTTTCATCTTGCTGCATAGCTTGTTCAGATGATGAGTTTCATTGTGTCAACAAGAAGTGCATTTCTCTGAATAAAGCCTGTGATGGAATCAATGACTGTGGAGACCTAAGTGATGAACTGTGCTGTAGAGGTAATAAATTTCCTTTCTCAGGTGTTTCGAAATAATTTCTGCAGAAAACCACGCCCAAAGAATTTTTGCAGTGATGCAACAGCTCTCTTTTCCATCAAAGCAATCAAACAATAGTTTACATATAGGCAAATGCAAAAACCAGCAGGCATAATACACTTTCTTGAAGCAGGCAAGTGATCTCTAAGAATCTTGATTTCCTCAGAGGATGAGGAAATACAATGAGATTATTTAAGGAGGCTGTTAAACATTGATACAAAAAAATGAGCCATGTTAGAATGAAAATATATTTTTAGTTGGGAAAAATCAATAGTAATTAAACAAAGACACTGTTTTCCAATGAACTATCTTTAAACCAAAGTAAGATCTCTCTTAAATTTATTAAAAATGCAAGATTATCCATAGGATATCTGTGAACAGTTCCTGTCACTCTGCTTGTTAAATTGAGTGGTCATTATTTCAGCATCTGCAATTCCAGCTGTAAAAATTCTGATTAGAACATGGAATGGTTCTAGCATGACCTGAATGTATGAGAATACTTTCAAAATTTGGGTTTCAGGTGCCAAACGGTAATGTAGATTACAAATCCCATCATTATCCCTCCAAAACCTTAATTTTATAGTTTTACAGTTTTAAGTAAATTTAATCTGTTAATTGCGGAAACACAGTCACAGGCATTTTAGAAAAAAAAAAAAAAACCTGTGGTTTCATGCATTTAGAGGACATTTATTTGTATTCCACATGACAAAAATAGTGGTGTTTCAACTGAATAGGCTGAAAACAATGATTCTTGGAATCAGAAGTATTTCAAGTAAGTTCAAAGTGGTCTTTGGTTCATATTGGGATGTCTGGATACTTTTAGAGGACTATCTTCTATCAGACACATATATCCTTAAATAGTAGATTTTAAAGTAGCTCTAAAATTCCTCCCACAAATTCAAGCACTGCTTTGCTTTTGATAACATTCAAAGTGATCACAAAAATTACAAGGAAAGTTCTCTGGTTTATAATACCTTTTAATGTAATCAAGAATTTTAGAAGAGCTAATTTATTACATCCAGTAACTTCATAATAGGACTTTTGATTCCTAACCTTGTATTTAGGCATTTAGCTCATTCAACCAAAAGCCAGCCTGGTCTCTGATTTGGGAGGAGGATGATGGTGTGGGATTTGGCACAAACATCATCCGTTCCTCATTTGAGATCATCAATAATGCTGGCAAAATTGGAGGTCCTTTGGCTGAAGTTGAGGATGGGCATGAAACTGGTTTGGAGTGACACCAAGTGAAAGTACAGTACTGAAGTGGTAACAGAGATTTTCCAAGTCTTAAAACATCAAGATTATAAAGTGAGGAGAGCCAAGTATTCATTTTATTTACACATACAGAGCCTGCTTTTGTGATTTATTTATGAACATTCAAGCCCGCTGTAACATGGATATTATTGGATTTATATTTTTAAAAAGCTCTCTGACTATGTGAGGTTGCTGAGTCATATGATTCTGTGTTTCACATTTGTAATTCTCCTGTGTTACAGAGTGCAGAGGCAAGAGTTTCCACTGTCGGTCAAATATCTGTATTCCCAGTAAGAATGTCTGCAACAAAGAAACTGACTGCCTCACAGGAGAGGATGAAGCCCGAGTGCTGTGTGCAGGTTTCCTTCTGAAAGATGTTTTTGTTTCTTTTCTTTCATTCTGCTTAACTGTAACTAGAGACTACATAATGTATATTATTAAATTATTTATCAGATTGGCAGAACCAAAATGCATGCAAGAAGTAGTCTTCCCAATAATGTTACATTGTACATAGTAGGAAGTACATAGCTATGATAAGAGACAAAGTCTAAAGCCAAAAAAGTAAACACGATTGGTAAATGTTGATTAGTACAAGTAAACTGAACTCTAAATGTAAACATTACTGTCAGTGACATGAGAACAGACACAGTGCTCAGCACCCATTTAGGAACTTAATTCCATGGGCACTTTGTTTGAATAAAAGCTGACAAACCAGATTCAGGAAGAATTTCATTTACTTCTTATGTTGAATACCCTCCTTACCCTTTTAAAGGAGGCACACAGTATCACAACAGCATAATCTAAACATCAGACCTGTTACCTAATGTTCCTTTGGGCTACAGAAAGCTTCAAAAGGTTGATAGAGCAGGAGGAATATCTGTTGTTTCCTGAGTATTTGCTAATCATAGGTCATTTGTAGGCTGAGGCAGACAAACAATGTCTAGTAGGAATGGAAAAAGTAGGCACCAGGCTAAAAAGTATTGCTCTCCATGTAAAATAGTATGCCCTTATGCATTTAACACCTGTATCATGATTTTGGCACACATGTTTCCAAGTAAATGTTTGCCAGTAATTTTAGTGTTCTATTATTCTACTACAGACAAAGAAAAAGGTGATGAAAATGGCAGTATGGATGAAGGTAAGTGTAACTAAACCTCCAAAAACAGCAGTATACTCTCTTATTAGTGACTATCTAGCTACCAGCGAGCTGGTCAGATCCAGAACATTCAGATACTTGGACTTTGTGATTTAGTAATATATCCTCTGGGGCTTACTATTTATCTTACTTTTCACTAATTTCTAGAACACCGTAATAATTCATCCTGGCTGAGGACCCACGTCTGCATGTTTTGCTAGTGGAGGTAAACTTTAAGAAAATCTAGGGAAACAGCTTTAAAATTACTTGCCTGAATAAAAGCAGCATTGGAAAATTAAGAAAAGTAATGTGATGCTAAGACAGAAGCAATTTTCAAAGGAAAACAAATGCCAACATTTTTGGTTTTGCCTTCCTGATATTTCAGCTATTGGCATATTCACAGCACTAAACTTTTCAAGATAAAGATGAAACTGTCTCCAAACAGAGATAATATATATCTGAATTCTGAGATACACTTTTCCTTTTTGTTAAAGAAAGAAAAATGATAAAGACACTTCTTCCTCAAGTGCACTGTGGTGTTACAAATCACACATTAACCCGACGGAAAAGAATTGTAGGTGGAGAGATTGCAAAAAAGGTAAAATAATAACCTTGCCAGATATAAGTTCATTTGGCATTGATTTAAATGTGCAGTATTTGCCTTCTGTTAAACTTAGGGAAATAGCAATATCAGCTACAACACTTACTTCATGTTTTGCAGCAGTAGTGGCATTGCACTGAATGAAAATAAAGAGAAGCACAATTTATAAAATATGTGGAGTTGCAAAATCAGGCATTGTAGTATAAGTACACATTGAAAATTATTCAGAAAAATACTGTAGCTAGAAATAACAATTCTGGAAAAATTAAAATTTGCTTCTCTGAAACAGAATACAGCAAAAATGCTATACTTGATTCAAACCAAGTTGGATCCTATTTTTCTTTCTCTGGCTACAAAGGGTTTCGTGATTGAAAGCTGCAGGGAAGGAGGCATCTCACAAAGAAGACTGAATAAAATTACTAATTTTAGTATGTGTATCCTTTATATCTGATAGAGCCCAATTCACAACTGCTGGATAGCAGATTTTTTATTTACAATCAGACATAGTAAAGAAGTTGAGGTGATACCAAGAGATGGGTATCCCTTCATGCACTAAAAATAGTACAATTATTACAATTTCTCATTATTTGTGTTTGTTGTTTGAATAGGGAGAATTCCCTTGGCAAGTAGCAATTAAAGACACCAGCAATGAAGGTACAACAGTGTACTGTGGAGGGGTTTATATTGGTGGCTGTTGGGTTCTGACTGCTGCACACTGTGTCAGGTAAAAATAAAAAACTGTGAAATTACTTTTTTACTGCATAGCAGAAATACTGACTTGGATATTACTGCCCTTCTCAGCTACCTGTTAGCTAATTTCTATTTGTGTATTGCATATAACAATTTAAAACACTGACTCACCCACATTAATGATGAGGAAGATTCGGAGAAAATATTTTGACAGCGAACATAAGGATGAAAAAGTAATGATAAGTTTGAAGGGACATGGCATACTTCAGTCAGATAGCAAGCAGGCAGGAAAGGTTCAACATAACCATTCTGCTTGATATGAAATACAAGGGACCTCCTCTCTTCCCCACCTTGGGGAAGTCCAGGATCTGTTCCTTAAGAATGTCCCGGGGACATTTATTCCTCAGAACAAGCAAGAGCTGACAGGAAAGATTTGCCAGTCCCATCCACATCTGCCCACTCTTTTTTTCAGAGCAGCATAAACACCTGGTTTCTCTTTGTCACAGCACTAAACACAGAGCCTGGCTTTAAGTATTTTTTCCTGTATTAGTTGCAGTACTCAGCATGTGCAATCTGTCTTGAATTTTTCAGAAAAACCTGGACATCAACTCCATAAAGAATATATATGTACATAACATGAATTGTTATTCTAGAGAAACGTTGATAAAATGCAGAAGTTTCACAGTATCACACTATCAACAAGGTTGGAAGAACCTTTGAGATCATCAAGTCCAACCTATAACCCAACACCAACCTAATCAATACCATCCCATCATCTAAACGATGTCGCTACGTACGCCATCCAACCTTTCCTTATACACATCCAGGGACGGTGACTCCACCACCTCCCCAGGCAGCCCATTCCAATGGCAAATCACCCTTTCAGTGAAAAATCTTTTCCTAATATCCAGCCTAAGCCTCCCCTGATGGAGCTTGAGACTGTGTCCTCTTGTTCTGTCACCCGCTGCCTGAGAGAAGAAACCAATCTCCACCTGACTACAACCTCCTTTCAGGTGGTTATAGAGAGCAGTAACATCTCCCTTGAGCCTCCTCTTCTCCAGGCTAAACAGCCCCAGTTCCCTTAAAGTTTACAGCGTTGAAATGTTGAAATGTACAGTGCTTGTGTTTAGTACCAAAACGTATTTTATTTCACTATTTTTTCCAGGGCAAGTCGAGTCCATCTCTACCGTGTCTGGATTGGAATGTTGCATACAATACTGCATGACAATGAGACAGATACTTCAAGGTTAAAACAACTGATAATTCATGAAAATTATAATGCATCAACTTATGAAAATGACATTGCTCTGCTGGAACTGAAGGATTCTGGGAATGGAGAATGCTCCCTGGAACACATCAGCATACCTGCCTGTATCCCCTGGTCAGAGTATATGTTCAAGACTGGTGACAAATGCAAGGTTTCTGGATGGGGGCTGGAGAAAGGTATTTGCTTTAGTGTTTGCTATGAGAACGTGTTATTTGTATTAGTCATTTTCTAATTATGATGGGCTTTCATTTTGAAAGGGCTGAAGAACAGTTGTGCACAAAGCACTCAGAACTGAGTCTGAATACAGAAAACATAGGCTGTGGTTTGGCATTCAGCTGTCAAGGCTGATTTTCTTTCTTGTACTGCTTCCTCTGCTGTTTCATCCACTTAGTACGTTACTATGGAGGACGCTATCGTATGAAAACTACCCTGACAATAAAAAATTTTCCTTTTTCCCATCTAATATTTATATTAGCTGTGGAAACCTGTTAAGGATATTATCAAGTGGTGGTTGGTAGCTCACAGGGGTCCACAGTCACAGCCTGTCCTCTGTCCCAAGAGGATCTGAGCTGCAGCCAACAGTAAGGAAACTCAAACATGTCTCAACCGTGTTTGAGTTTAGTGCAGAGAAGTTCCACAGAGACACATAAGGCAAATGTAATCAGGCTTCCAAAGATTTGGGTAGCATTTGTTTTGTATCACAGCATTACAGCCTGACATTGGAGCTACCACATACTGGTTGTGAAGTTTCTCCTGTCCATACTCAGCAGCAGTCCACCCAGTAAATGCCAAATTGGGAATTGCTAGCAAAGAGACAGAGAACAAAACAAAGCATCTGCTTAGATTTGTGAATACATAGTTCACCTATACTTCAGTAACTTCTCCACTCAGAGAAAGAGTAGAATTGGAAAAAAATGTAACAAGGATACCCATCTTCATTTCATAGCAAACAATATACCAATTTCCAAGTGTTTGAAAACTTTGATATGGAAAACATAGGAAAAAAAATGAGGAAGAAAAGGAAATGGACAGGGAGAAACTGTAACAAAATGAAACTATTGTAGTTAACACTGCGATTAAACCACTCTGCTTTTATTTTGAAATATATGGCCAATGTACTGCAAATCATAGAGGATAAATGTTAATGGCAATTTAAGGTTTCTCTTTTATAATACCGAAGATAATACTCTGTAAGTAAGTAAATATACAATAGTCAACTTATTATATTTAATGTATCTAATATGTACTTACCATTTTAAATTTAGAAAATTTTTTTTCTTTTCTTTTCTAGATTATGCCAAACAATTTATCCTCAAGTGGGGAAATGTTAATTTATTTCAGAATTGTTCTGAACTGTATCCAGGACGATTTTTTAAAAAAATGGCGTGTGCAGGCAAGCATCAATTTTTTTACTATAATCTCTCTACTATCGAACTCACAGTTTAGAAAGTCAGACATAATGGCTGGGAATCTCCTAGACTTAGGAAAGACAATAAACCAACTGCACTCTTGGCAAAGTGCTATGGCCTTCACCATTATATACCTATTTATAAACCAAGTTCAGAGGACATTATGCCAAGTTCCTGTGATTATGTGGACAAATTTCTGCGCGTCATCTGAGTTAAAGCTTTCTAGACACACAAGCACTTTACAGCACACTGAATGTCCTACCTTCACTACATTCGATTCTGATTCAGCAACATATTTAAGTTTATGCCTGTCCTAGAATGAAACTATTCATCTGCTTAGACATCTGCCACTACCACATTGCACCCCAGGAAAATATGATTAACTTTTCACACTTAGATTAGTCTGACCAGGAAACTGACTGTCAATCCTAGTATTAAAATGAGGATTTTGAATATACATTTTGCTTCTCAAGTAATGAAAGGTATTGCCAAATACATGACTGAAGGAACAATGAGTATTCAGATGGTTTCAAATGTTTGTTAAATCAAAAAGGCAATATTTAACCAAACTATTTAACAAGAAAATAAAACCCAGATATAAAAGCCAAATCACTTGTGATAAATTCAGTATGACATCTGTAAAATACTGCATTTATTTACTGTGCAAGTTCTGTAATTTCTTCAATGTATTTCAAATGATCATACTTTACCAGGAGGGGACAAAGGCAGTATCACAGGGGACAAATTCAGAAAAGGGGTATTTGGGGTTATCTTCCCCTCCCTTATGCAAATACAGACTTTGAAATTATGGTCTAAGTATCCATGGGAGTTAGTTATATAAGCAAATATTAACTAGGCTGATTAAAGACAATAAAATTTTGTTTCATAGGATTAATAATCCCAACTCCGCAAAGTTCACATAACTCTTTCTCAGTAATGTAGAGATTCAAGAAAGAGGTTACATTTTAAAAAACTCAAGCTTAGGTATGGGCTCCTTCATACTGGGACTGTCAGTCAAGCAGAAGAGTGTAGTAAATGTGTCAGAAATTAATAAACTTTCACTGCTTCATGTTCTACCTTGTATATGAACTTAGTTTTGCTTTTTTTTTTTACCTTCTGCTTCAGGTACTTATGATGGCTCCACAGACAGTTGCAAAGGTGATTCAGGAGGACCCTTGGTTTGTTTTGATGCAGAAAATGTGGCGTATGTGTGGGGTATTGTGAGTTGGGGTGAGAACTGTGGGGAGGCTGGTCACCCTGGCGTGTACACAGAGGTTGCCAGCTATTATGACTGGATTAGCCACCACGTGACACGGAGTCTCATTTCACGGTACAACATTTGAAGCTCAGAAAATCCAGTAGTTTATTCATATCAGCCTGGCAAAAACAAACACCAGTCCTTTTTCACCATCAGCAGCCATGTAATTGAGCAACAATTAGTACAAATCTGTAGTGAATAAATTTTGAAAATTCTTAACACTCTATGAACACCATAATTTTGCAGAGCCTGTAGGAAGAGAATTCTACAAACACAAGTCGACAGCAAAAGTCTCTAATAAAGCAAGGATATTATAATATCTTTTTCTTGTTGTTATTTTGGGTTCTTTTCCACTTTTTACATTGCATTTCAATTGCCATTGTTTATTTAGCTAAAATAGATGACCATAGTGGAAGCAGTGATTGGAAAATGACTGCAAATGGCTTTATGTGAACTTCACAGAAAGGACAGCAACCAGAGTATTTTCAAGGACTTACATCATCTCTAGGTCTGTCACTAGAAACCCTCAGGATGCTGCCTTGCTTGGCACTTGATTCTTTAGGCTTACTGCTGAAGTAGACTTTAGACCATCTGTTAATTGCCAAATTGACTCTGACCATGAGTTTTGTTGTAAAGCAACAATTACTCAAAAAATACATCTGCTTGGTGGTAGTTTTTTTCAGCTACAAACTTGGACATTTTGTATCTAGTTAATATACATCATCTGATGCTCTAGCTTGGAGCAATTTTTTGTAGCTCTGAGTTTTATTGATTTAACAGCTGGCCACAAACAACAAAGGAATTTTCAGACTTAAATCTTCAACTTAAATAAAAAGCATCTTTACTATCTTAGTTCTCTGTATGTGTGTGTGTGTATATATATATATATTGCTGGTATCCAACAAACTCATAACACCAAGTAGAGTTTTACTATATTTATATATATACACACATTTTATATAACAATACAAATATATAAACAGTCAAGACATATAGACTTAATTCTACAAAACCAAGTTACAAATCTAAAGTTAAAATCTTTGCTGTTATAAAGAAAATATTAGTCTATACATAATACCTTGACAATCAGCAAGATTTATGCACAGAAAGCATCCACAAATTTTTTTTAAGTATTAGAATTTGATTTGTGGATTGGTACAAAGTTCAAGTAGCTCCAAGACCATCTCAGCCAGCTGTATTAAACTGTTCAACAGTTTTAGAACATTCCTCACTGTATTCTAATTACAAATACTTTTAATATCTCTTTTACTTTATTCCTCTCCATTAATTATCCTGTTAAATAAATTACGTATGTTCACACAACACAGTTGTTGTGGTGCTGTTTTTTCTATAATTCACCATAATCAGACTACATTGACTTAAAGACATTGTCAACCATCAATATCTAAAGTAAGGGTATGAATTGTTTCTCTACACACACACACACACACACACACACACACACGTATCTTCCAACATGGTTTGCTATTTAGAAAAGCATTTAAGTATATTCCTACACAGGAATTATGTTGATGAATCAGTATCTTGGTCAAGTAATCACAGGAAAAAGTTGGACAGGTGTACAAAGAGCTCCCTCTTTTGTTTGACTTAATTTCTGTGAAGAAATTTTTCCACCAATTTCTTCAGTTAACTACAAATAATATTAAATGCTGAGGCTGAAAATAAAAAAATGCAAACAGCCAGTAGAATTTGTATCTTTATACTCTGCCTGTTGGTCTGAAAGTCTTTCGATTTTCTGTCCATTTCCTATTCTTTAACTTTTGCCCTGAAGCCAAATATTACTGTTTTCTGAGGGATTCCACATATCTTAAATCAGTTTTCACTACAAAGATTAAAATAATTTCCACATGGTTCCACGTCAGCTCATCTGTGAAGCATCTAAAATTAAAATATTAATTAAAAAAAAAATCAAAACCAAACACGATGTTTGCCATGCAAGTTCATTTTGGTCTGGTTTTTCTTTGCAGCAAATCAAGACTGGGCTTTTAATTTTTAATAGATATATTTAATTTCGCTGTTTGCAACCCTGTCTTTCACTTTTGATGATCATGTTACCAGAACTGAAGCTCTCCGAGTCAAACCTGCGACCAAACACCACAATGTCAGCTAGACCGTGGCACTGAGTGCCATGTCCAGTCCTTCCTTAAACACCTCCAGGGACGGTGACTCCATCACCTCTCTGGGCAGCCCATTCCAATATCTAATCACCTTTTCTGTGGAGAAATTCTTCCTAATGCCCAACCTAAACCTCTCCCGTTTTAAAGCCATTTCCTCTTGCCCTGTCACTGGTTGCCTGGAGAAGAGACCGACCCCCATCTGGCTATAACCTCCTTCCAGGTGTTTCTCGGGAGCAATAAAGCCTCCCCTGAGCCTCCTCTTCTCCAGGCTAAACAACCCCAGCTGCCTCGGCCGCTCCTCGCAGGACTTGCGCTCCAGACCCTTCACCAGCTTCGCTGCCCTTCTCTGGACTATTGCCGCCTCTTTCGCATTTAGCAACGCCAAGTTCTCTACTCCTAACAAAGGCATCAAATAAATGTTTCCCAAATAACAAGACTCCTGGGGTTCCGCATTGTCAGATCGCGCTTGTCCCTCCCAGGGCCTGCTCAGCCAGCGGCAACGTGCCATACGACCGCAACCACCTGCATACCCTTTGGAAAAGCTCCACCCTTTACACGGCGGTCACCGTGACCTTCCCCTCACGGAACGCGGCAGCTCCTCGCCCCGCCCAGGGAAGGCGAGTGCGGGAGCCCCTCCCTGGGGGCGGTGCCCGCGGGGACGGCGGTGGCGGTGGCGATGGCGATGGCGGTGGCGGGCCGGGCCAGGCCGGCGGCCGGGGCGGCTTAGCGGGCGCCTGGCGGGGCGCGGCTCGGTTCAGCTCAGCTCGGCTCGGCTCGGCATGGCGCGTGCCCTGCTGCCGCTGCCGCCGCTCCTGCTGCTGGTGCTGCTGGTGGCCTGCGCCTGGCGGCCGGCGCGGTGCCAGGAGGCGCCGCACACCCCCGACTGGCGGATGACGCTGAAGACCATCCGCAACGGGGTGCACAAGATCGACATGTACCTGAACGCCGCCCTCGACCTGCTGGGCGGCGAGGACGGGCTGTGCCGGTACAAGTGCAGCGACGGTGAGCGGAGGGCGAGGGAGGAAAGGAGGGCGCTGAGACCCCGCCGACCCGCGGCGACCCTTGTCCCGCGTCTCGAGCGCCGCTCCCAGGGAAGCGGGGAGCAGCCTGAGTTCTAACGAGTTCGCTAACAAGTTCTTGTCCGTGTCTGTATGTATCAATATTTGTATCAACCTCAGAAAACAAGTTCTTTTGCGTGCATATAGGTTTAAATACACGTATAACGTAACATATATATGTGTAAGGCAGTTCTTCTCAATGTGACTTTTAAATAGCGACGTTTGCCTTTGGCAAAGTATTACTGTCAAATACGTAGCTGATGCGTACAGTAAAAAACCCGGGGCTTACAGGAATTGCCCCCTCCCAGCTGGTGATTTACGAACACTCCTGAGCGTTTCGGTTTGGAACAGGAAAGCACAAATTAAGCCGTGGAATATGTTGTTCCAGAGTCATGTTTAAATAACAGCTTTTAATGGCAGCCACGTTTGCTAGCCTGCCAGCGGAAGAAATGCATCCTACAATTTGTAAATCTTGCTGCTACCAGCAGAGGACATCAGTGCCTTTCTCCTGCGTTTTAGACGCCTAATTTACCTAAAATCTGATTGAGGCAGCTGAATAAATTTTTATTATTAAGACAGACTATATTAGACTGTTATTATTAGGGTAACCCTGCTTGAGCAGGGAGGTTGGACCAGATGAGCCACTGTGGTCCTTCCAACCTGACCCATTCTGTGATAACCTGCCTGGAAGTGGCTCTGCTGCCATCCCTGTCCCAATTGCCAGGCAGGCAATGCTCCAGAAAGGGGGTTTCTTACCAGGCTTGTCATCGGTGCTCCCAGAACGGGAGGCTCACCATGGCCTGTGTCGGTGGAATCGCCTCCCAGTTTACGTGTTGGGTTACTTGTTAAATCAGGAAATGAATTTGCTGGTGGAACCCTGGCTGGCGCCACAGGAGTGGCCAGGACACCGTAACGTTTCCTCACTCTGCTAGAATATGCACCTTTCAAATGTGGTTTTTCTTCTCCATTACAAACTGTGGCCTCAGTTTGTTTCCAATACCAAAACGAGTTGGAGGGTCATTTTTCAAATTAACTCCATAGTTTTCCTTAACTTGGGATGCAGAATTCCTTGGCTTGCTGTACTAGTGAATATTAAGGGAGACATGACTTTAACCATCTCTGCTAATTTAAATTCTATTAACATTACAGCTATAGAAAAAAAACAGTGTTTTGTTCCAGTTAATTTTAAAGGTTAAGCTAAAAAAATCAGAGCACTACTGTTGATTGCATATAAAACAATATTAATTATTTATATTGCATATAAAACAATATTAATATTAATTAAAGTATTAATGAACTGAAACAAAAGTACTATGTTCTTTAATATAATCCTACATATTTCATATGTAAGTGACACAACAATTTTAGTAACTCAGGCTCCTTTTTTTTTTCTAATTTGAAAAGTTAACACTGTTAACACTGGCTCAGGTGACTTGTCCTTCTTTTTTAAAAGAAATTGCTTAGTACCTACCCCTGAGTTGTAATTTGAAAAGGATTGTTCATACATTCAGGTGCCTGTATGTTTTAAGTTTAAAATATGACCCATATTGTCTTAAGCTCTACAAATGCCTGTGGTGAGTTTTAACAGTACAAAAATTCTATGCAAAAAGTCTATTTGAGGCATAATAAATTACCTTTTTCAGGATCAAAGCCTATTCCTCGCTATGATTATAAACCATCACCACCAAATGGCTGTGGATCCCCTCTCTTTGGAGTTCAGGTAAGTGTTTCCATGTTGGGGCTTCTTTGTCTTTCTTACATGAACTTTCCTCAATGTAGATTTTTTTCCCTCCCCCATTCTAAGAAGGAGACAGCATCCATATACAATGTCCTGCTTTTATCAGCTCCAACACATGCTCTGGTAGCAACATATGGTAAATGTTAGCATTGTAAATGAACATAGCATAAACATTTTCAAATGTTATAAGCATAAAGTATAATGTTGATGATTAATTTCTCTGGATTGATGCTTGGTTTAGTGTTTTGTTCACACAATCTTGAAAGCGTTGAATAACCACGACTGTGAGAGTCAAGGGTTTGGCTCTGACTCTTGCTGTCCTTACTGACACTAATCCTTTTTCCTTAAAGCTAGAAAGAAAATAGGAGTTAGCTTATTGTCATGGTTTGGGCTGGGATAGAGTTAATGTCCTTCTTTGTAGCTGGTGCAGTGATGGATTTTGGGTTCTATATGAGAACAATATTGATAACACACTGATGTTTTTGGCTCCTCTCAGTGGTGCTTACCCTAAGCCAAGGACTTTTCAGTTCCCATGCTCTGGCAGTGAGGAGGTGCACAAAAAGCTGGGAGGGAGCATAGCCAGGACAGGGATATTCCACACCATAGAACATCTTGTTCAGCATATAAACTAAGGGGAGTTGGGGGGCTGATCACTGCTAGGGGACAGGCTGGACAGTGGTGAGTGAGTGGTGAGCAATTGTATTGGGCATCACCTGTGTTTCTTGGGTTTTATTAATATTATATTTGACTTTGTTTCAATTATTAAACTGTTCTTATCTCAACCTCAAGGCTTTTTTTTTTCCTTGATTTTTCTCCCAATCCCACTGTGAGCAGAGCGGGGAAGGGAGGAAGAGCAAGTGAGCAGCAGCATGGTACTTACCTGCTGGCTGGGGTTAAACCATAACTCTTATGTGCCGTGTCTGGCTGAGGTGCAGTTAACTTTCTTCATATCAGGCTGCATGGCACTGTTTGGGATTTAGGACTCAAACAGTGTTGATTTTGGCTGTGGCTGAACAGTGATTGCACAGCTTTGGGACCTTCTCTTTTTCGCCCTTTTTCTCTGCCCATTCACCACCCCAGAGCCTAGGCTGAGGCTGGGAGGGGACACAGCTGGGGCAGCTCACCCAAACTGAACAGAGGGGATATTCCACACTACGTAGTTGTGCTCAGCAATAAAAACTGGAGTAAAGGGAGAAGGTGGGGAAGGGAAGGTGGTAGAGCCTATGTATGGCTTCCATGGAGACTGTTGCTCAGAGACTGGCTTGGCATCCGCTCTGCTTGTGAGATGTGGTGCTTTTGCACTGCTCATTTTGGCACACCTTTTTCTTCTTATTCATCTATTGAACTGTCTATCTCAACCCACAAGTTTTCTTGCTTTTGCTCTTCCTATTCTCCCCTCCATTCCATGAGGTGGGGCAAGTGGTGAGCAAGCATCTCTCTGCTCGCTTGGCAGTTTGGCTGGGGCCAAACAACCACACCTTACTAGAGGTGATCAGCAAAATACAGAGATAAGTGAATGATAGCTGGATTGATCAAGTTTTAATTTCTAACTGTTACAGTCTGTTCATTGGCTATATCTTTCTAACTGGAATACCAATGGAGTATGTGTGTATGTATATTTTCTTCACAGTTTGACATCGGTATCCCTTCAATGACAAAGTGCTGCAATCACCATGACAGATGCTATGACACTTGTGGCAATAAAAAAAATGATTGCGACGAGCAGTTTCAGTCTTGCCTCTCAAAAATTTGCAGAGATGTGCAGAAAACACTTGGAATCTCAGAGAGTGTCCAGGGTAAGTGTGAAAAAGCCTTTTTTTTTTTTTCAGATTTAACTAAGCTTAATTTGGCAAACGATCTCTGTGCTGTGCAGTAAGGCCACATTTTCATAAGCTGATGCTGTTACTGAAAGATGTCTTGTTCTCTCCCTCCACTGTGCAGTCCAGACACTTGTACAACAAAGCAATGACACAGCATAGGAAAATGACCTGAGTTAAAACTAACCTTCAGTAAAGGTTAGTTTTAACTTTAGGATAAAAAAATAATGCTTATCATTTATGAGTAAGAATATGGGAATACAACTTGATCAAAATGCATGTAATTTACTGTATTTACTGTAATATATAATATATATTATATATATAATTATATAATATATAATACTGTATTTACTTAATTTACTGTAATTAATGCATTTACTGTAACATAGCTGAATATTGACTGTTCTGCTGGGTGATTTCTCAACATCTACTACATATGCTTGCTAGTAAACTATAGGAAAATATGGAATAATTTCCTTTTATGAAATAAGATAGCAGAATAATGCACTGTCATAGTGGGAGTAGTTAAAGCTGCCCCTTAGTGAATAAATGTTAAGTTTCTTAGTAACAGGCCGTATGATACTCCTTCTGGTTGTTGGCCTGCACCTAAAGGATACATGACATAACTAGTTTTTAACTTGGACAATGTACACAGTGTTCACAGTACATAGTTCTACTCAGAGCAGTTAAGTATTTAGAACAAGCCTGTATTTAAACTTCTCAGATTCACTGAACTGCAAATAAGTCATCACGATAGTGTTTTAGCATCAGAACTGGTGAATATTCGTTCAATTCCGTTGAGTTGATTTTAAAGATAGCACAGACTGCATAAACTGGGATGCAAAGAGTAAGAGGGTAAACCAGCTCTTTCATCTTTCTAAGACTCAGTATGTTTATAACACAGATAACATTCCATGTGCAATGAATTTTCTTGTTTATTCTGTTTGGCATATGAAAATCTTTATTCAAAAACTAAATGATTCTCTATTGGTTCAGTCTTTCATTTGACAATCTATTTACTATGCCCAGAGAAGACTGAGAATGACTCTTTAGAAAGAAGCAGTTTTCCAGCGTACTTTTAACTGGACTCTTCTTTGCTTGCAGCCTGTGAATCAACTGTCCAGCTGTTGTTTGATGCAGTTATACATTTAGGATGTAAGCCATACCTGGATAGCCAGCGAGCTGCATGTATGTGTCGTTATGAAGGTAAAACTGATCTCTGAAAGAAGACACAGAGATCTCATGATGTAGAATAAAGTCAAAGATTCAGCTGAAATGAAGCAAGTCTTTGGTTACAAAGATTTATGCTTTTCAGACAGTAATATATTAAACACTGACATGAATGTACTGATTTGAAAATCACTACGATGTACTTACTAATGTAAAAAAGAAAGGAGTCTTCTTTCTTTTCCATTTTACAACAGAAGCCTGGAAACTGAAATTTGTTTCCTTTGGCGTATATCTGCTCAGGGTGTGTTATTGTACACCACCACAACACTAGTGTACAACTACAGCACTAGTACACAACACTAGTGCCATTTCAGTGTTTTTAAGAAAACTCCATAATGGGGATGTCAGAGGTACTGAAGAGTTATATTGAACTCTCAGATGATTTTTCATATAGGTCAAATATTAGGTTTACTAGCAGTTAATACATCTGATGTATCCAACAGGAAAGAGTGTTTTGTGTGCATCAGTATGACATCTTAAATAGCCTATACTTTTGTGTTTCTGTACAATTCCCTTCAGTTCTCTCTGATATATGGTGTTCTGTGGGTTTGTTTTTAAAAAACCAAGGAAAATACTCCAAGCCTGTATACATCTGCACTACTATTTCTACCTGATTCTACAACAACTTCTGCAGCATTTTTCAGATCAATATGTTGATCTTTTTAAGTCTTGACTGGTAAAATGAACAGTTTGCAACATAAGGATATACTTTTGATTTGACAAAATGGTGTTTCTGTGTTATTTTAAAAGAATTATCAAATGTCTGTTTTTAATATAACTTTTTGTCTTGTGTATTACATGCACAGAGCACAGAAAAGATGTAATGTTCAAGTATGTTGATTTATATTTGTCTTGTGGCACAACTTGGCTGCTGTATTCATCTTTGCTTTCATGTAGTCTGTTCTGATAAAAACTAAAAGCAAGTTTCACAGCTAAGATTAATATGCCCAACCAGCCTTATTATTTAAGACGCCCTCTGTGAGCCTGACGGATATTTGAGCCTGCACTTTTGACATCTGTTCTCATGACCTCTGTGAGGATGAGCAGCTTCTGTTATCACCTGATGTCTAAATTATTTGGAGTTTGTCTCTATACTCAGCTTTTGTTGGTTATCTACAGGTGTCAGCCCTTAGTTAACTTCTGCATTAAGTCCTTTGTTATAATGATTTGCTTTCATGCTGCCCTGATTCTGCTTTAAATAGCCACAGGAGAAGAATGAAAATTAAAATTTTGCATCTATGAACAGGGAATAGAAACCATGCTAAATGCATAAAATTCACTGGACTCATGGACTATGACATGATTTCTCCACTGGAAGGACTTTGATATGTTTTTTCTTTACCAGTTGTATTTTTGGTTGGTATGTCGTGTTACTGTACATGACAGTAAATGTAAGTGCCTCATTAAAAAATGTTCCTGCTAAAGGTCTTTGGCCATGCTTCAAGGTTCCTTTTCTTATTTGTGGATATGAAGTAGCACTGCAAGAAAAGTATTACTATAGAGTTTTACAAAATTGTGCTTGATGAACTTTTGGTTCCCCTAAATTTGGTGAAATTTATTTTGTACCATAGAAACAACTCTGAATTACCCTGGAATTCCATGGTTATAACCCTAAAAATCTCCTTGACTCCAAACCAGGGAATGGTAATGACATTGCTTGTTTAAAATGAAAAAACTACCACAGTGAGTCTAAAACACTATAATTCATCTAGATAGCTGTTGAGTTCAGTACAAATGGGCTTAAACTAGATGCTTAAATTAAGGCATGTCCTGCTTTTGCATGGGATAGAATTAATTTTCTTCCTAGTGTAGCTGGTACAGTGCCAGGTTTTGATATAGTGTGAGAATAATGTGGATAGCACACTGATGATTCAGTTGTTGCTGAGCAGTTCTTACCTTAAATCCAGGACTTTTCAGTTTCCCATAGTCTGGCAGTGAGGAGGTGCACAAGAAGCTGGGAAGAAGCATGGCTGAGTTGTACATGGCTGTCCTGGCCAAAGGGATATTCCATTCCATAGAGTATTGTGCTCAGTATATAAATGGAGGGGGGAGGGGATTATACACACACCAGCTGGGAGGCACTGATCACTCCTTGGGAACTGGCTGGGCATTGGTCAGTGGGTGGTAAGCAACTTACTGTGTGTTATTTGTCTGTCTTGGGTTTTGTTCCTCTCTCTCTTTATTCTTTTCATATTCTTTTTATTTATTTTACCTTATTTTAATCATTAAAGTGTTCTTGTCTAAACCCATGGGTTTTACTTTTTCTGATTCTCTTCTGCATCCTGCATAATGTGTGTGTCTACATATATACTTAGTTGCTGGCTGGGGTTAAATCATGACAACAGAGAAAATTTTCACTATTGGAAAGAACTGCGTTTCGTTCCCTTCTGTACTGACCTGTAGTTATACCATGAGAGCTTTCCAGAGTTTCCTTCAAAGCTAATGCTAAAAAGGGCTTTAATACTGCTGCGTAACACTTCGATAGTTCTGCTTGCAAACCAAAGGAAGCATTTAAGTTGTTCCAGGGTGTCTTTACTTTGTGTGAGCTTTTCTTGTAGCAGAAATCCTTGATTGTAATTACCTGGAAATTATACAAAATGTATTTGCAGACCACAGCTTTAAAATGAAGGCTAGCTATCACTCTCAGGATTGATCACACTATTTGACAATTTCCATTTTATATATATATAAATAACATATGTAAAATATGTAATACTTGTTGTGGGTTTAGGCTGAGATAGTTAATTTTCTCCCCAGCAGCAGATACTGTGTTTCCTATTTAGGATGAGAACAATGTTGATAACACACAGTTTCTCATACTGCCCTGCTAGCAAGGAGTGTGAGGGTGAACAAGAAGTTGGGAGAGGACATAGCCAGGACAGCTGATCCAAGTGATGTCCCACATCATATAGAATCATGCTGAACAATAAAAATAGGGGGCAGTTGGCTGAGTGGTGGTGGCACTGATCATACTTGGGGACTGGCTGGGCATCCATCTGTGGGTGGTGGGGACAATCAAACTTCCTTGTTCAGACTTCAGTTCTAATCCATCCATAATGCTTTTTCCAAAAAATACCCACTTACGGTGGAGCTACTGCAACAATCTGAAAGTGTTTCAAAACTTGTATTGACAGGTATAACAAAAAACTTGTATATAATGCACACCAGTCAAGTGCTACCTTAGGCTTTGTACATTGTGGCAACTTACCGGTGACTCATCTGAACACTGTTGCTGACTCGGAGTATTCTCTTAGCCTCCAGCAAAACAGAGCAGAGAAAATGTTTGTTTTATTAGAACCCAAGCAAACTGTTGGCTTGTACAAGTTCAAACTGCTGAACACAAAGCTGTTACAGAGTCCTAAATTTAGATTCTACAACTGCTACTTCACACAGGATTCTTGCTGCCACAGGATTCTCACTGCCAGTGGGTTAAGGGGCAGCACTAGTGTGAGCTGAGAGAGCTGGGATTAGCAGCTGCAAAAAAAATGGATCTACTTGATAGGAGTTTAAATGTTACACAGTGGAAGATATAAAACTTACAGTATCAAGTTCTAATTGAAATATACACAACGACAGTTTAAGCAACAGTTTTATCTGGATCCAGCTGCCTACTGGCAGTCTGACGGTAACAAGTTCAAACAAGGGGAAAACAAGCACAGGCAATTAGAAATACCCAGGCTCCTCTAACCACAAGGGAGACATCTGGTCTAAAAGATTTACCCCTGCAAGAACCCTGTGTAAAACGAGACCAAACGGACTGGATAAAAGTGCTTAAAATCGCATTCTAAGTCTGCCTCCTTTTGTGCTTGTAGCAGCAATCTCTTAAGTGCATATTCACATCTGAGTTTATCCTAAAAATAGGCTGGATAGAAAATTGAGATCCCTCCACCATACAAATCTGTTAAGGTTTTATGCAGAAGAGTTCTTTTGTCACTGTCTTCGGTTTAGAAACTTGAGCAACTGGTCCAATGAACAGTAAGTGCCGCATAATGAGCCGGTTGGGAACACCTGCCCTTGTTAAGGTACTTCGACACTCTCCTCAATACGTTGTCACTCTCCTCACAGCTCTGAAATCGTCGAAGAGACGAATTTTGAAGAACGGGAGTCTTACATGAAAGAAAACAGTATGTGCCCCTAATGGGGCTTCAAGCAAAGTTTCGAAAAATCTCAACTTACAAAATACAGGAGCTTCTTACCATGTTTCAAGTCGATGATTTTGTGTATGACGGTGCAGTTTCTCAAACACGGTGGCTGAGGTGCCCATGGCAGGCACACAGGTGACTGAAGGCACACAGTAACACATCACCCCTCGGTTCTCCAGGCTGCGTCTCTCCCGCCGGCCCNAAGTGCCGCATAATGAGCCGGTTGGGAACACCTGCCCTTGTTAAGGTACTTCGACACTCTCCTCAATACGTTGTCACTCTCCTCACAGCTCTGAAATCGTCGAAGAGACGAATTTTGAAGAACGGGAGTCTTACATGAAAGAAAACAGTATGTGCCCCTAATGGGGCTTCAAGCAAAGTTTCGAAAAATCTCAACTTACAAAATACAGGAGCTTCTTACCATGTTTCAAGTCGATGATTTTGTGTATGACGGTGCAGTTTCTCAAACACGGTGGCTGAGGTGCCCATGGCAGGCACACAGGTGACTGAAGGCACACAGTAACACATCACCCCTCGGTTCTCCAGGCTGCGTCTCTCCCGCCGGCCCCGTGGCCCCGCCCGCCGGTCCTCGCCCCTTTGTTGTGAAGTCGAGGGGGCGGGCTGAGCCCGGGACTGCACGGGAAGGGAGGGCACGGCTCGGCTGCTGCCGCGGTGCCTTTGTCCAGGGTCATGTCGGGCTCGGAGGGGCGGCCGCCGACGGCAGGTGGGTGGGCGGCGGGGAAAGCGGAGGGGGTGGCGGGGAAAGGTGTCGGAGGGGTGGTTATGCTCCTGCCGGAGCCAGCGGCGCGGAGGAGGAGCGGGAAGGGGATGTGTGCGGGAGCTGCGGGAGAGGGGTCCCGCGGGGAACGTGGCGGGGGAGCGCTGCCTGGAGGGCGCTGCCGGCGTTTCTTTGGGAGCGGGGCCTTGGCTTCTTTCCGTCCGGAGGAGGAAGGGAACGGGGAAGGAATGAAAACATTGTC
>VYZS01077675.1:30356-40873 GCA_013400695.1 Neodrepanis coruscans | reverse complement strand
ATTCTCTTAGCCTCCAGCAAAACAGAGCAGAGAAAATGTTTGTTTTATTAGAACCCAAGCAAACTGTTGGCTTGTACAAGTTCAAACTGCTGAACACAAAGCTGTTACAGAGTCCTAAATTTAGATTCTACAACTGCTACTTCACACAGGATTCTTGCTGCCACAGGATTCTCACTGCCAGTGGGTTAAGGGGCAGCACTAGTGTGAGCTGAGAGAGCTGGGATTAGCAGCTGCAAAAAAAATGGATCTACTTGATAGGAGTTTAAATGTTACACAGTGGAAGATATAAAACTTACAGTATCAAGTTCTAATTGAAATATACACAAAGACAGTTTAAGCAACAGTTTTATCTTGATCCAGCTGCCTACTGGCAGTCTGACGGTAACAAGTTCAAACAAGGGGAAAACAAGCACAGGCAATTAGAAATACCCAGGCTCCTCTAACCACAAGGGAGACATCTGGTCTAAAAGATTTACCCCTGCAAGAACCCTGTGTAAAACGAGACCAAACGGACTGGATAAAAGTGCTTAAAATCGCATTCTAAGTCTGCCTCCTTTTGTGCTTGTAGCAGCAATCTCTTAAGTGCATATTCACATCTGAGTTTATCCTAAAAATAGGCTGGATAGAAAATTGAGATCCCTCCACCATACAAATCTGTTAAGGTTTTATGCAGAAGAGTTCTTTTGTCACTGTCTTCGGTTTAGAAACTTGAGCAACTGGTCCAATGAACAGTAAGTGCCGCATAATGAGCCGGTTGGGAACACCTGCCCTTGTTAAGGTACTTCGACACTCTCCTCAATACGTTGTCACTCTCCTCACAGCTCTGAAATCGTCGAAGAGACGAATTTTGAAGAACGGGAGTCTTACATGAAAGAAAACAGTATGTGCCCCTAATGGGGCTTCAAGCAAAGTTTCGAAAAATCTCAACTTACAAAATACAGGAGCTTCTTACCATGTTTCAAGTCGATGATTTTGTGTATGACGGTGCAGTTTCTCAAACACGGTGGCTGAGGTGCCCATGGCAGGCACACAGGTGACTGAAGGCACACAGTAACACATCACCCCTCGGTTCTCCAGGCTGCGTCTCTCCCGCCGGCCCCGTGGCCCCGCCCGCCGGTCCTCGCCCCTTTGTTGTGAAGTCGAGGGGGCGGGCTGAGCCCGGGACTGCACGGGAAGGGAGGGCACGGCTCGGCTGCTGCCGCGGTGCCTTTGTCCAGGGTCATGTCGGGCTCGGAGGGGCGGCCGCCGACGGCAGGTGGGTGGGCGGCGGGGAAAGCGGAGGGGGTGGCGGGGAAAGGTGTCGGAGGGGTGGTTATGCTCCTGCCGGAGCCAGCGGCGCGGAGGAGGAGCGGGAAGGGGATGTGTGCGGGAGCTGCGGGAGAGGGGTCCCGCGGGGAACGTGGCGGGGGAGCGCTGCCTGGAGGGCGCTGCCGGCGTTTCTTTGGGAGCGGGGCCTTGGCTTCTTTCCGTCCGGAGGAGGAAGGGAACGGGGAAGGTGGGACGTGCGGGGCGAAGGACGGCGGCGGCTAACGCGGAAATAGATGGGTACGGAAATGGATTTGCGCGTAAAATCCAGAGTACTTCGCCGAAGGGAAGGTCCTCCCAGCTCCCCACCGGTTCGGCCGCGGGGCATGGAAGCTGGGAAGATCGCCGAAGTGTAACAGGAGGCAAAGGTGGAGGGGGGGGTGGGGGTGGGGGCAGCAAAACTCCGTGGGCTGGGTTCCCGAAGATGATGCATCTTGGCTTACAGGCACTTTTTTGTTTTGGAGACATTCGGTTTCTGGTGTTTCTAAGTGCCATGTCCTTTGACCAAGATGGTAGACCTATTGCGACTAAAACGTATCCAGGGAAAGATGCTGTCAGATCCCAGTGTTATCCAGTGCGTACCTGATTTTTGATTCATTTGAAACAATTCCTCTCCACGAGATCTAAGACAAGTCCTACTAAAAGTAATCAGCTCTTAGAACAAGGCTGTGTAAGACAAGCAGAAAACTTTTCATGAATCATAATTCAAGTAGTGATTACTCGAATGAAGCTGCAGTATGAGTGGTAATGAAAAGCTAAAAACTAGGAACTGACTAAACAGGATTTAAATAACAGGAAAACTGTATTTCACTAGTTTCCTTCTGCCCATGAATTCTGTTCATGTAGACACAGGAATGTCTACATGAGAGTAATTTCTGTCGTAAAGTTTGAAGACTATATGATCTGCTTTTGGGTGGGAGTGCATTGCCTGCCTCTCCTTGGGTTGAGGCAAAAGAATAAGCCACATCTGTTACACAAGAGAAAACAGCCTAAATTTAACACACTGATGCTCTCCAAGATCTCTGCCTTCCTGTTATCAACAGAGGCACAGGTACTGTTGCAGTTTTTTATCAAGTAATTTTTTAGCAATTCTGTCATTAGTCTGACCTCAATGTTATGTTTCAAGCAAAAGAAATTGCTTTTTTTTTGTGCATTCATGATACTAGCTTTAATTGTAAGAACCACACCTAGTCAATATTAACTTAAGCTTAAATAGTAACACTTAAAAGCAAGGGACTTCCTTTGAGCCATTCCACTGCTCTCCTCTGCTGTGCTGGTCAACATTAAAGCTTCTAAAACCAAGTCCAGATTTCTGCAAGTTTATTCTTGTGTCTTTATGAATGCTTTTCTTCTATCAATACACAGCTATGTTGGTTTTGCAAAAGGCATTAATAACATGAAAAACAGACATGAAAAGATAGTATCATATATAAAAAGCAGTTGTTAAATACATGTATATGTGTCTCCTAATTGTAGGCCACGTCCAGTTGGACAGCAGAGCTACATTACCCACCAAAGGTATAGTATATATTTTTCATAATGTGGTAGTCTCCACCAGTAGAAGTTGTGATTTTATAGCCCACTAATTACAGAAAAAGAGTATTTTGGTCTAACCATCTACACGTCTGTAATTCTGTGCAATCCCAAGACATGCACATTCTTTGTTGTTCCCACATTTTTACCTTTATGTCAATTCTGCTACTGTGTCATTTAGCAGAAGAAAAGATATAAATCTTGCATCTTCTCAGTTTTCATTAGCTGTACATACTGTTACACTACCTACATGTGCTGCACCCAAACTCGAAGAGAATGCGCAGCTTTGTAGCAGCATTACTGAAATAAAAGAAACACCAGGTATTTTTAAATTATATAAAATGGTAACTATTTAGAGACTCTTTAAGAAGAGCCAGCTAGTTAGTTGTTTAAAATCACAATCTCTGAATGTGCCTATATAGGTACAGATACACAGACAGAAAACATGCATGCCTTAACCATTCAGTCTGTTGGAGTCAGAACTTTCAGAACAGCCTCCAAAAGCCATGGGTGCAGACAAGCGCTAATGAAGCTGTTTAACTGCATGCCTACTTACCTGATGTGTGAATGAGCATTTGCTTCAAATGAACAGCTAAACTTCAAGGCTGGATGGATAAGTTCAAATTGCTTCTTTTTAATCAATGATTTTGTGGCTAAATCGCTTTTTGATCTCTGACAGATGGAAATCGGAACATCACAGAAGTAGATGCATTCGATATAAGGTAAAGTATTGGTGGCAGACAGAGATGGCCCATGGCATTGAAGTCAGTGCATGGTTTTATGATTTTTGTTAAGAATGTGATGGAATTATTCAACTTCACCAACTTACAGAACATATTTCTAGTTTTAGCTGCACCAGATGCAGAAGCACCCTTATCATGAAGGCATGTGGAAAGGGACTATTAAGAATGGACTCCTTTTATGTTAGGCAATGTGCAGAAACTGTGGCAATCCAAGGAACAAGTGGACAAACTAATAAGAGTATAGCACAGGAATATATTCCTTTAAAAGGAGGGGAAAGGGACCATGGAATAGTGATTTCACCTTGCAACATCATCTAGCCTTGGAAACAGTAAGCTTGATAACTTTATTTGCCTCACCCATTTGGTGAATACAGCTGAGCAGATAAAGAACCGTTTATGGAATCATCCTTTAATAGTCACAGGATCCAGATAATCCAAAATCTCTACTAGCCTTGCGTCTAGTGAAATCCTAAGGAAGAGAACTTGCCAAAATCTGAATAAATTCTGGTACTGGTACAGTGAAATATCATATAATATAATTACAAGGCTAAAGTTTATAATCTTTGCATTTTATCCTTTTAAGTACTCTTACTAGGGAGACTGTGACAAAGCATTTAAATTCTCATAGTGGTTATCCAGACAACATTGTAGAAACCCCCAGACTTTGAACAGTCATCCAGAATGCCAGTTTTCTGTTTGAATTCTTATGCAGATGTTACAAAAAGATGCCTTATTAAGGGGTTTCTCATGGAGAAACAAAGAAGCAGAAATAGTCTATAGATAACTGTGGTAATTTTGTTGTTGAACAAAAGCACTTGCGGGTAAAACTTGATTTTTAATGTCTGCAGACAAATAATCTAAGCACCTTCTTCCAGTAATTGCACCAACCTGAATATTCCATAGCAGGAAAACAATATTTAACACAGCAAGAATTACAGCTCTGACTTCAGCCAGTCTTAGGGCAGCATGCCCTAGACTGTCATTTTGTGAACCTTTAACACTGGACTTACCTATTGCCAGTGCTGTCACCTGAAGTGTTGTAGTTTCTCTTTTCTGCACTGGTAACTGTCTACAAAAGCGGAAAGCTTGTCTGTTTTGTCTCTCCAAATACAGCCATGTCAATATTTGGAAAGGATCTTTTGGTCCAAATGTTAGCAGGACTGTAGGTCCACAACCAAGTCCCTGCGTGCCATCACATGCTTCTGTGTTGTGTTTTGCTCATAAACCAGTAAAATTGCTGAATGCTACTCCTATAACACACAGGTACTCCATGTGCTTGTTGCTATGATAATTTGAAGACCCCAGCTTAGAAGCTGGGTAGGTAATTCTTCTGTTCTTTAGCACACCTCTGTCCTTCAGCTTTAGGGTTTTGTTGGCTGGTTGCTAAAAACTTAGATGAACTGTTAGCTTGTGGAAATAACAGGAAATTCAAATAGCCACTAACTCATTTATCAAGAACATTTTCCATCTCTGGCAACAGACAAACACTTGATCCTGCAGAACAGTACAAAATGAACCATCAAAGAAGAGGAATTGCATTAATCTTCAACCATGAACACTTTTTTTGGCATTTAAGACTCTCAGACAGACGTGGGACTTTTGCAGATAGAAACAATCTGAAACGCAGGTAAGAAACTTGGTTTCTTTACTAATACTTAAAAAAATCTAAACTTCAGAAGTCATGGTCAAATAAGCAGTTACCTAAATCTTGCATTTAAGTAGAGACCAAAAGATTTTGAAGACATAAGCACCTATGCAACACTTCGGTACAGAAAGCCAAAATAAAAAACCTTCAAGGCACATTCCTTTATGCCACAGAAACTGCTGGTGCAAGTCCTATGATTTCAGTGACTTCAGAGCTTTCTTTGGACAAATTCTTTGGAATAACTTTATGTATTAGACCTGTACTTGACAATGGTTTGAGTTCAAAATCCACTTCAGTAGTTTTTCTCATAAATAATGCATAAACCTGAACATTTATTCCCTCACAGGGAAAGCAACTGACTTGGTAGCAACTGACATGTAATTTGAGCAAGATTTTTACTAATATTGATGTGTTTTAACAACAGTTTGGCAGACCTTGGATTTGAAGTCAGAGTTTTTGATGATCTGAAAGCAGAAGATGTGCTGCAGAAAATTTTGGAAGGTAGGAGACTATGCATTGATTATGCCTAACTATTTGTATCAGAATTTCCAGATAATTTTTCTTCCATTCTCTTTGTTCAACTAACTTAAAATAACTTTTGTGTACAAGGAAGGTCTTTAATGTTAGGAAGACTTAAAGGTTAGGCTGCAATTATTTTATTGTAGAGTAAGGGAAGCTTTGGTGGAGAGAACACTAATGAAGTCACTAAAAGATGAAAGAAAAGTACTTGCTACGGGGATAAGTTAGTAACAGTCTTGTTATGTTTAGNGATGCCAAAATTAAAGTTGAGACAATCACAGACATGTTCAGAGGAAATGAGTGCCAGAGTCTGATAGGAAAACCAAAGATATTTATCATTCAGGTAAGATGTCTGTTTCTCACTTCAGGTCACTGACCTGTGACTTCCTGCAGTATAGATGTCAATTTTCCTGATAGTCTTTCCACATGGGAAACTGTTTCTTAAAGGCATACTTCTCTTTCTTAAGAAACCTGTATGTACACTAGTGTTAACATTATGATTATAGTTGTATTTAGCAAGTAGTCTTATGAAAAGAAACACAAATCAAGCCCATGTCACATTGATTGTCAGTGTATATTTAATGGCAGAATAGGCACTACCATATTTCTGGTAAAGTTCTTGGCTCAGTTCCTACTGTTCACACCTCACAGCCCTAGAACTTACATTGTAGAAGGCTATCAAACTTCTGTATCTTCATTGCTGTCTTCCAGGCAAGTCCCTTTACTTGATCCTTACGGAAGTTAGTTTTTGTGGGTTTTTTTCTCTTTGGTTCTTTTTTTGTGGACATTTTCATTGATTGGCTGGTTTCTGTGGTGGTAGTCATTTTTTTTGTTCATTTTTTTGTCTGTGACCAATACTTGGCATCTCTGATGACTCTGAAGAATCAATTTAAGGATTTACTGACACAGAATACTGTTTGTGATAAGTGGTCATATAACGCCCATATGTAACCTCCTGTTACTCTTTGGTTCACAGGATAATACAAGTTGGGGGTACCTCAGGAAGTCTCTGTTCAAGCCTTCTGTTCAAAGTAGAGTCATGGGGTCATGCAGGGCTTTATCCCATCTTATCCAGATTACAATTAGCAGACTCAGATATGAACCTGGCCTTAAGAAGACTGTAATTGTAGTAGTTTACAGAGTAATTCTAGTATTCTTTTTTTTTCCCAAACGAAAGCTTCGTTAGGCACAGGGCTGCCGCAAGAATCAGAACATTGTTAATTCATCTTTCTTTACGACTCAGGTTTCCTTCTTTTTTTAACCTGGTGCCAAAGAATGGAAAAATATTTTTATATTTGAATTTTAAGTAATACTTGGAAATATCCACAACATATACTCACCAAAAAGCTAATTAACGTAGTACACGATCCGAGTTCTTTTACATCACAACTGATACAGCATTTACCTTTGGAAATCAGAGGAAACAGCAAGATGAAACTTCATCACTGTAAAGAAGCTTTTTGTGTTTTCTTTTTTTCGGGCAAGTTCTTAAGTAATGCTTCTTACCTACTTTTTATCTTCTGTGTGTGTTCTCACCTTCTTGTCCTCCACGTGTAGACTTTCTGCATCACTGACAATACTGGGCTCAATTACTGACTTCTCACAGAAAAACCCTCTCTCAACTAACCCATTCAAGACTGAACTAAGAGCAGAAGTGTAACAGCATGCAATGATATGGCTGTGCATCAGAACATTAATTGAATGTTGCCTTGCCAGCAGGTCTCAGGGAGGCACTTATTCCTTGCTTTTCATCACTGGTGAGGCTGCATCTGAAGTACTCTATCCAGTGCTGGGTTCTCCAGTACAAGAAAAATACAGACTTACTGGAGTGAGTCCTGTAAATGGCCACAAAGATGATTAAGGGACTGGAGCATCAGAGAGGCTGAGAGCTGGGACTGTTCAGCCTTGGAGGAGATGGCTCAGAGGAACCTTATCGATGTTATAAACAGCTGGTAGGAGGAAAATAAGAAGGAGCCAGGCTCTTTTCAGTGGTGCCTGAGTGACAGGACAGGAGGCAGCTGGAATAAATTAAAACACAAAATTCCATCTCAACAAAGAACACACTTTTTTACTGTGAGGTGGTCAAACACTGGAAAAAGTTACCCAGACAGATTGTGGAGTCTCCATCTATGAAGATACTCAAAAGCTGACTGAACATAGTCCTAGACAACCTGCTGTAGAGCAATCCTTGCTTGAGCCAGGGGGTTGGACTAGGTAATCTCAAAAGGCCCCTTCTAGTCTTGGCAATTCTGAGATCATCTTAGAGCTTTCAGTGCACTTTGTCACCAATATCTTAACTGACAGAGAAGTAAATGGGTCTTTATGATCCAGATTCATGGTAATGTGGAACACCTAACTGAACAGAAGTCCCCTCTGGTTAGTGTCAGAAGTATCATATCAACATAGGTGAGCTTGGCAGTGGTGGAAGTCTAACAATACTTCTCACCAACAGGCATGTCGAGGTGATAAACATGATGATCCAGTTATTGCTTATGATTCAACAGACAGTAGCAATGAATCTGTCAGTGAGACTGAAGTGGATGCAGCTGGTGTCTATACTCTGCCTGCTGGTGCAGACTTTATCATGTGCTATTCTGTGGCGCAAGGTAAGTTCTAATATTTTACATCCGATGTCTAATACTTCACTATAACAACCTTGAACACTTCTTCATCTTGCTGTCAAAAAAACCAAGAACAGTTCCACGTCGTCTGTTCTGACATGTCTGATAAATGACAACTTGTCTGGGAAAGAACCTTATGTATTAAAATTAGAATAAACTATCAAGGTTGCAGTTAATTTGCTAAACAGAAGAAACGTTCTCATCAACCTTGCTGCTGAGTTGTCTGCTGACAGCAACCACTCCCCTCTATTTCAGGACTGTAGGACTCTAGTGGCTTGTAACTTTCCCTGCACTGCATGCCTGTTCTCTCCAGTTCTCCATTATCTTGTCCTCAGTCCCATCTGCTCTCTTGTAACGTGCAGGTACAGTGTTGTAAGCTTCCTATCCCTAGATCATGTTCCTCTTAGCTGAGCACTTGTAAGTGATCTCAGAGCCAGTTCCCATCTACAATTTCCAGTGAAATTACATAATAAAGTAAGATTTACACCCATTGGTAATCCCTTATGAATGGTAGCTAGCAAACAGTGACTCTCATAAATATTTTTCCAAGAGGCATCATTGCTTATATTTGGACATAATTTTACGTTCCTGTTCTACATTAGGCTACTATTCTCACCGTGACACTCTAAATGGCTCCTGGTACATTCAAGATTTGTGTGAGGCACTTAGGAAGCACGGATCATCCTTGGAGTTCACAGAACTTCTTACAGTTGTTAACAGGAAAGTATCTTACCGCAGAGTGGATATGTGCAAAGATATCAATGCTATAGGAAAAAAACAGATTCCTTGTTTTGCCTCGATGTTAACTAAAAAATTGTATTTTCACCCAAAATCTAAGTAGATTGTTACTTAACAGTGATGATCATTAACTACTCCTTGGTGCAGAAGTGAAAGCATCATCTTAGTTCAGGAGACTAAAATTCTACAGGCTTGTTTGCAAAATCAGGGGGGTCAAACATTATAGTTTGTGTACAAAGAATCACAGAATTAACTAGCTTGGAAAAGACCTTTAAAATCATCAAGTCCAACCTATTGCCTAACCATCCACTCATCCACTAAACCATGGCACTAAATGCCACATATATTCTTTTTTAAAATTTTAGATTTTAAAGCAGTTTTAAAGCTAGCATCACAGCTATGTTCATCTCAGGGAATTTGGGGAAAGTTGATCAGTACAAAAATATTAGAAGGTGCTAAAATTTTATTGAAATTGGTACTCTAGATGACTTTTTTCTAAAAAGCCTTTTGCTTGCTTGCCACCTAACTATGGCACATTTTACTATTTTCAAAACCTTTCTAATGTTGCATTAGATTAACGTGTCTTGCTCCAAGAACAGAGTTTACAGGGAATGTTAACAGGGCATCTTTTTAGATTTATGGACAACAGCATCCACCTTGAAATTTTTGTGACTTTATTGAGATTTCTGGACTTTTTTATTTTCTCTCAACACTAAAAAGGAACGAAACTTAATTCCTTGAGTACGATTGTAGCATTAATATAGGGTTAATTTATAAGTGTTTCCTTTTGCTTGAACATCATTTATGTTTAGGGCACAATTACAGCTTGCTGGTGCTTTGAATCCTCAGGAGAAAAGCAAGCAGCAGTGAAATGAGACCACATACAGCTCGCTTACCATGACTTTGGGTAAGCCTGCCTTGTACATATCTCTAGAGCTAAAGCTGCTGGACATTCTAGGCAGCTCTGCAAAATATAACATATACAAACCTATATACCTCAGACCTTGGTGTTGGATCAGCCTCTTCCTCCTCTTGGCTCTGGAGAAGATCAGCCGTACTCTGTCATTGTGTACATAAAAGTGATAGCACATTGTCACCATAGGATTGTTACTACTGCAGCATTAGCAACTGCAATGACACTGACTGATATTGACTAGAAGTGAAAATCTGTTTTCTTTGTTTTGGGTTTTGGTGGGGGGTGTTGCTACATTATTGGTACATATGCTTAACTTTGAGAAACAATGGAGAACTCGGATTGAGCAAAGTGTCTTAATCCACCTTCGTGGTGATAAAATAATTGATTTACTGCCTCTGCTTTAGTTAAGTCTTCCCATATACTATGTTCTGAATCACAGATGTTAAATCTTACTATGGATACTTTTTAAGCTTTATATAAATCATGTAATGTTTGAA
>VYZS01077675.1:2479-28463 GCA_013400695.1 Neodrepanis coruscans | reverse complement strand
AGTTCTGTAAAGAGGCTACACATGAAGTTATGCACTTAGAGGTCATAAGGGCCTTTTAGACACATGGTTGGAATAATTTCCATCACATCTGAAGGAATTTTCAGCTATAATAAAGGCATAGCATATTCTTCAAGACTAGAGCCACCCTGAGTCAATAGACATTACTCTCAAGAAGTCAAAAGAAAGTTCAGGTACTGTTTCTCACAGACTTACTTGAAAGTCTAAAGCAATGGCATGAGTAACTGTTCAAAAAAAGCCAACTAGTAATCTCTTTATCTACTCAGTTACAAAAATCAGAATGTCTTAGCCCTCCTTAAAAACCTGTGAGAAGGAGTAAAACTGTCCAGAAACAGCAGACATCTCTCTCCTTCTCATTAAAGGAATCTAGTGTCTCAAAAGGTCTGTAGATCCATTGGTGTTATGGAAGAAAGTGTTAGCTTCTCTTCCACAATGCCTCTACAATAAAAAGATTTGCATCATAAAAAGTTCAACATCAGTATGCCCACTTTGAGAGTTAAGTACAGAGCTAAAACACAAAAAAGAAACATTTCTTGATGTCTTACAGGATTTCAGAGTAAGTCTGTATTGTGAAGCTCAGTTAAAGATCTGAGCAAACTTTTTTCTTCTACACAATGCCTGCTTCCTGCTCTACTTCAGCTGTCCTAGATTCACCTCCATTCATTCAAAGTCACAGAAAAGCAGTCAGATTATGAAGAACAAAGTAGTATCTTTGGTGTATTTCAGTAATGCAACTGCCAAAGTTCCAAATGGTTTGGTATCCTACACTGTTTATACATAAACTCCAGCAAATAAAAGCTGCTGTTCAGTGATGTTCTTCTGTAAGGCAGCATTCAAAAACTGGCACAGCACTAGTACTTGCTCTCCCTTTACAACATTGAGCAAGGTACCATTTACTATGCAAAGTGATCTACAAACATTTTAAAGGAGAGATGTTTTTCATCACTTCTCATTTCCTAGACTGTGAAATCTTACATATAGTAGTTAAGCTCAGTAGCTGGTCTGCAGTTCATATGTAACAGTATCTAGCTTGATTTTGCATAATGTTTGTATATAGCTCCATTAGGGATCAAACCAGTCCCTGTCTGATGGCAAGGCTACTTACTAAATTGTATTTTCATCAGAGCCCAAACATTGTGATTTTCAGAGTCAGTTTTCCTGCTTTTCAATATTCCAAATACTTACAGGACAAGGACTTACCTGCCTGGTAAGAACAAAGTAGGCATAGAAAGCCATGGCACTCCCATAGGTGNGCTCTGTCCACATACAAGCCTTTATTTTACTAAATTGTATTTTCATCAGAGCCCAAACATTGTGATTTTCAGAGTCAGTTTTCCTGCTTTTCAATATTCCAAATACTTACAGGACAAGGACTTACCTGCCTGGTAAGAACAAAGTAGGCATAGAAAGCCATGGCACTCCCATAGGTGATGAAGTATGTGACTGGCTCCATGATGTCCCAAGAATAGACCCACCATGTGAGCCATGCCAGTGCTCCCCCTTGAGTTGACATCAGAGCCAAGCCAATCCATAGAAGCCTGGAGGTCTTTGCATCTGCAGTGTCCATGATTCTGGCTTTCATCTAAGGTAAAGAAATACAGAAACCTGTTCAAACAAACCTAAGTGCTCCTCTGATGAGAAGCTTCTCAACTCTGTTTTCTTTTGCTAGGCTAGATTCTTTTTCAGCATGTCTTACTGATCTTACCTGACCTCTTACTGACTTACCCCGCTGAGAAATAAAAGGACTGAAATCCAAGAGCAACCAGATCTTCTTGCCTTTCTGCACCATGAAATTCTGCATTTAATTTACCCTTCCAGCTACTAGAAATCTATGTCTACTGAATTTCCATTTACCATTCAAGGCAGTTCTGAGTAACAGGCTGGTTCTCATAAAGCAGAAGTCCTTTTGTCCACTAGCCTAAACCACAGACGATGTCAACTCCATTATTGTTTTTTTTTTTCTCAGAACTCATACAGCAACAGGTAAGTAAATGGCCTTTCAGTCTCAATACTAGCCAGGCTGAGACTTGTTCATGACAGCCTCTCAGGTATTTTGATTTCTACCCAGTGAATGTCCTTAACAGGAGGAAAAAGAACTGAATTGAAAGTAATTTGAATTCTATTTAAGCTGACCTTCGTTTATATAACAAACAAAACAGACACACCCTAGCCGTTCATGCTCATTTTCTTCTATCACAGGACTTACTCTTGATGAAAGGAAATTATTTTGAGTTTAAAAATTAGTAATTCCACTTTCCAACCTGTTCAAGAGGCAGCAGCTCTTCTTTCAGGTGGTCCAGTTTCTGTAGCAATTCTCTTTCTTTCCTGATCTGGTGATCTTCTAAATGTAGAGCCACAAACAGTCTGTGAACCAAGGATTTGATATCTTCCATTTCAGTAGCATGCTCACTACTCATCTTATCTGAAAAGAAAATATTTGTCATCTAAATAATTTCAGGAATCCACCCTTCATTGTTTCCCCACCTCCAACCCCAAAAGCAGCAGCATCCAAAAAAAAAAACAAAATCAAAAAGAAATACCTTTCTCCAGACAGATTCGTTTTTTGTGACTTCCCATGCCTTTCACTAAATGAAGTGAGATAATGAGTTATTAAGGATTGCTCTTACCTGTTACAAGAGGTGACACACAGTATGCTGTGTTGTTGATAACAAGTTTAAAGTCATTCATCAATAAGATCTCCATCAAGGTTGCATCAGAGATTTTGCTACCATCTGCAGAATGAAGAATTAAGTTCTAGATCACTTATCTAAATATTCACAGATTAACTCTGTAGAAAAGTACTAGAGTTCTTCATTAATAATGTTTGGAAGGGAACTGTACTTTCAGAAAAACTGGTAACTAATATTAAACAGTAAGAAGGAACACATGATGTGATTCTTGGGGCTGATCTGTGCAGGACCAGGAGCTGGACTTTGATGATCCTTCCAACTCAAGAATATTCTGTGATTCTGTGGTGGTTTCTGAATGCTTTCTCTAGTGGTGTCGTTCAGACTGGTCCCTACTATCAGCAGACTTGCATATTCTTGTGTGATGATTAGGACTAGAATCAACCGACTGGGTAAGGGAAAAGAAAAAGAAGTTCTGAATAAACCAGCAACAAATTGCAGTGTAAAGATCTGCATTTCTATTTCTCCATCCACACACAAGTTTGCATCTTTACTGGTTGGTTTTGGGAAATTAGAAGACTTTTAAAGACCTCATCTTCAGTTATGGATTTATGTCTTTATTTAAGCAGGCTCTTAAAGGAGAAATTCCTGTTAGTAGTGCTGTTCAGATTTTTATTAATGGTACTTAAAATCACTCTGTTTTGCTATCAGTGGCTGGAAGTTAAGAACAAGATAGCTACACTGTTCCAGTCAAAGGCAGCCCAGGAGTCACAGAGGCATAGCTCTGGATAACCCTTTTCTACTTTTCTTTTTAATAGAAAAATTTGTATGAATGGTACCTCATGAATTTTACATGCAATTTTACAGCTCCTACCAAAAAGCAGCTTCTGGATTCATTAGCAGTAACATGTAACAGTGGATGCCCGGTCACAGGGTCACACCGTGGTTCAGACAGCTCAAGAACCCCAAGAGCAACACAACATTGCTGTAGGAGACATCCCTGTGGCATGGAGGGTTGAAAGCTGTTCCACCATATCTGTTTGACCTTATTTTCATTTCCTGTACATAAAAAGGGCATCTTCCCCTGCCAAGGGCTAACACTGTAGCACAAAACAGCAGTTTTACTCCCAAGATGAATAATGAACAGGGTACAAAATAGCAAGATTTTTGTATGTAAATATTTGTCACTGTGCTACTGCCCCAGCTCCTCCATCATGCCCACTACAGAAAGGCACCATCAACAAGCCCACACCTGCAATTATTTATTCACCAGAACTCTGACTTGGGCCCCATCTGCTGAAGTTGAGACTGCTGAGCTCTGTGAGCTAATGCACCAGCTGGCTCACCCACCCACTCTGTGTGGATAGCAAAGCAAAACCCAGAGGGCTATCACTTTGAATCCAAACTCTGAAATTTTAATGTGCCCATTCACTCAGTTGTCTTTTGCAGTGTAATAAAACATCAAAGCTCATTAAGGTGACATTTATAAAGTGACATTTAAACAAAAAATACTTTTCAAAAGAAAAGCCAGACAGCCTCTTTGTTCTGGATGTGATACACAACCGGTTTATTAACCTGTGTAACCTTTTATTAACTGAAAATAAGAAAAGTTTTGGGGAAAGGGAAGTATTTTATTTTAGTAAATTCCCCACAGGCTTTCAGCAAAGGCTACTTTCAATCTTATACCTAAACACAAGCATTCAAATGTGAACAAAGGGCCATTATTTGTCTATATACGTTTTTCAAGACCAAAATCAAATCCACAGAAAATGAACACAAGTCATCATACACAGCACTGATACTTTCAGTTAAGGTTAGCTTTCATTTAATGGCTAAATGACACACAAGTGTCTGCACTAAAATCAAGGCTTCATAGTTGTTCTTTAATAATAAATGTTTAAAATCAACTCTCAGTACTTGATCAATAGTTTCTCCTTACAGTATCAGTTTCCTAATAAATTAAACATCTGACCTGTTCTCTAACATTACGATTGCCCAGCAGTTGGCAAATACAGAGCAGAGAACTGTTTGACAATCACTGTTTTAATCGAAGTGGATTGTTTCTATTCCAAATAAAAAGGGGGTGGGTGTATGTTTAAACAGATGAGAGAACAGGTGAAAACAACCCAAATTCCTCCCCACTTGGGAATCTGCTGCCTGTCCATGCTAAAAAGGCCATATTTTCTAATTCACTGCTGAATCTCATTCTTCTGTGGTATGTCAGCAAAAAGTAACTACTCCTCCTGCTTTAGTGCAAACAGTAGTCACTTGTGAAGCCTGTAATTGACAGAAGAATGGTGTCGATCACAAATACTCCTGTCAGGGATTACCCGAAGGTTAACTGGCAGCTGGAACATGTTCTCACTCATGCCATTTAAGAAATCCTTTGTAGAGAAAAACTTCCATGTTAAGGAGAAGACCAGCTGCTGACAACCACCATTTGCTACAGTGGCTTCTGAAGATAAGAGTGTTTTAGGAAACTATATTTTTCAAGAGAATTTTCTACTTTTGCTGCCTGGCACACACTAAAAAAAAATAAATCCAAAAACCAACACCAAACTTCCTGTGTACACAAAGCTCCTGAAGCTCATGCACACACGGGGATCCCCATAGGTCACGTCTCCATTGTTTTGGAGAATATTTTCCTGTTTTACTAAATGTGCTCTCAAAGGCAACTAAAGCAGCTTCTCCAACATCTGTGACTTCCTGATCTTCTGGGAACATCAGTCCATTTTCAGTTCCTTTAAAAGTCTCTGCAGCCCTCTCAATATCAACCAGAAAGAAAAGTAATGTTATAAATGCACACAGCTTTCAAACTTTGGATGAGCTTTCCTTGACCCCATCCTTTCTTCTGCTTATGTGTTACCTGATGGAAAAGAAATCTTTCTGTAGGGATGTAGCTATCCTTTTGTATTCTTTCTTTCTTTCTAGGGGTGTGAGTGGGGAAGAAGAGGAATAGATGCTTTCAGTTAGCCAAATTCAAGTACCTAGTCTACCAGATTCAGACCAAAAAACTATATCCCAATTCTACATTTGAGTCCTTGTCTAGTACCAAGACAGGGATTGCAAGACTTTCCAGAATTACTGTGGGAAAACTACAAAGCACTGTTCAAATACAAACCAAGTTGTCTCGGAAGTAAAATAGAGAACCAGATTAACTAATTGGATGTTAGCTTCTACCAACAGGAAAACCGAAGAGACAAAACACAAGAAAACAGCAAGTAGAGCTTGAGAAAATTATCTAAAGACTTGGGACAATGAGGTAAAGAGAATACTACAAAGAGGAAAGACCACATCAATGCTAAAATACCAGTTAGCCTTTGACCCTAGTTTCCTTTCAACTCAAGGGTCCCAAAGTACTGTACTCCAGCTGATAAGTGAAACCTTCCCAAAGCCCCACTGTTACACTTATTATCTGGTTGCTTAGCTCTTACAAGTTTTTCATGTGTGTTCAAGTTTGTAGTAAGGCAAATGGATTCTTTCAGCTCTGAGTAACACTGAAACACTGGCAGACATCACATTCAAGAGCCCAACAGGTTATCTTTAAGAATGATCACGGAGGACAAGGAAATAAAAAGATATTGAGGAAATCAGAAGAAAGATACTTATTTAATGACAGTGTTACAAAGAGAAGCTAAACTGAAAAGGTAAGAGAGGACACTACTGGGATAAACAGAGAGTTACAGTAATATATCCAATTTTGCATTTTTAATCAGCCCTTTCAAGAGGACTCAGGTATTAAATTTGAAACACCAATAAACCCTAGAAGCATTCAAGACCCCAACAGCAACAACACTAAACCTGATGGAGGACTGAACTTGTGCTTCAGAAGGGAATTACAGTCCATTTGAAGAGCAATGTATTTATTTTGGGGAGTAACAGAAATATAAGATACCTGTTGCAAACACTTCTGCCCTCTCAATTCCTTTATCTTCTCTTTGCACATCCTGCAGAAATGCTCCTACAGTGGTCAACGCTGGCTTAACAGTGAACCGACAGCGTTCCCTTCTTGTGGGCAGCGTAAGAGTTATCATAGGAAGACCATGTCTGTAATCAATAGTTACTTCTGGGAGGTAAAAAAAAAAGAAAACTAAGGGAAAAAGCCGTATTTTAGGTTGTAGTTTAATTTAAAAGCTGCTTTTAAAATACAGAATGAGTTAAGGAAAATTACACAAAATATTCTAGATTTCTTTAAATTAATATAGTACTTCTGTTTTTGGAAGATAAATATAAAACCATGCAAACAACACCATCTCACTCGACTTTCAAAAAATAAATAAAAAGCTTGTTGACACTGATGGGAAGGGGAAAACCTGCTAGAAAAACTTACCATCAGAGGGCACCAGCGTGCTGTAAGGTGCTCCTTTCCAGCCTCTCCAAACTCCGGTGTGCCTCCCATGTCGCACCTGCAGCACAGACACAGGGCAGCTTCCTTTAGAAAGGTTAGAATGCAAGACTTACTAGTTAAAGGCAGCACCCAGCCCATCACGGTGATCTGCTTCTGTGTGATTTGGTATCAGAAGTGTCCTGTCTGAAGAAAAACCCCTTGGTTAGCAATTCTATGTAAAACATTAAACCATCCCAATAGAAAGCACAATTCTTGACAGAGGGATTAAGGTATTGCCCATAGATAAGCTTCTTGTCTAGTGTGGATTAACTAACTCAAGGAAATAAGGGAAGGGGGAAGGAAAGCAAAGGGAAAAAATGCAGTGTTTCTGAAGTGCTTCATGCAACTCTTAAATTAAACCTCTCTTCTCCCCCCAAAACAGCTAGGGGCATGGTTTCAGTGAAGTCTTTTGCTGCTGAATCATAATCATAAATAAAAGACAAGAGACTGAGGTTACTACCCTTTCCTTCATAATTATATACCATATACCAAAAGCCCGCTGTTGACATTCATGCTGTTAAAAGACAATAGTAACAATGCAGCTTGCCCAAGTATGGAAGATTTTTTATGTTTTAAATAGCAGTGGCTGTTTCAACTCCAGCTGAGATGCTGCTGCAAGTAACAGCATCACCAGCCTCTGGAAAAACAGTGAAGAAGGCACACCAGATGCAGTAAGCATTCTCTTTGCACTGGGCCAAGGGATGACAGCACATTTTTGAACCCACATGGCTGCGCTCCCAAGCTCATCCCTTCCAGCAACACTGCTGAGAACTATCAAGCACTTTGATGTGGTCATATCAAAACACAGAAGACAAACTGCTCTGATGAGACTCATTACTTAAAGCAGTCCATCCACACTGTGGAGTGTTCAACTGCTCGAACATGAAAGTCCTTTGCTGCTACAGCTGCTTCCCCTGCACAAGGAGGGAACAATTTTATTGCAGTGACTCCACACAGCAAACATTACTGCCATGGGTAGCACATAAAGAAAGGGAAATCACATCCCTGAGTAAACTGGTTACAAAAATTGTGCATGGGCTGGACCAAGGCCTGGGATTTGAAATATGACAGTTAGGGAAGTGAAAAACAATGCAGAGAGAGATGACAAGGACCAATTCTCCCTCTGGTGAGCTTTATAGCTCATCCTTCTGAAGGTCAAAACATTTCAGAGTCTGCAAGATAATATCCTTTGACAAGGCAGGAAAACAAAGCTACAAATCCAAGAAGCCCTGTCCATTCAGTATGCCAAACACTGCTCACCAGTTGACGATTCATTTGCTTTTAGATGACTTCGGGTAGGAATACACTATTAGGTTAAATAAAAGAATCACCTGTAAAATCAATCTGTGTGTTTCAAAGATGCTGACATTGCTCTAGCTTTTTACCTGAAACAGGCACTGTTCAGGATTTAAATACGTAATTCTGGGGGCTTCCAACACTGAGAAACTTGTGCATTCTGATCTCTAAGTATCAAAGGCAGTCAGAAGCCAAGACTAAATAGCAAAATACCTTAAACACAAAAGCGTGTCGTAGAATAAGGAAGTGAAAGTAAAACAAAACAGTCTTTTTTCCCTACCATGCGGAGGGGGCTGAGGGCATGCCTGGAGCCGGCGGCGGAGGGCTGGGGGCAGCGCCGGCGGCCGCATGGGTTTTCAGTGGCCCCTCTTTCCCCCAGCGGCATGGCGCGGGCGGCGTATGCGCCGCCTGGAGCTGCCGTAGGAGGCACGGCTCCAGTCCCGGGCTGGGAGCAGCCATGGCCCCACTCCAAGACCCGGCCGAGCCCCAGGGAGGAGCCGCGTTTGTTCTGTGGAGGCGGCGGCACCAGCGCGAGTTCGGCGGTGCGACTTGGCCCAGCACTGCTCAGCGAGGCCAGCGGGAGCGGCGCGGGCCGTGGGTGAGCGCGGGGACTGGCGGCATGGCTGGTGCGGGGCCGGCGGCACGTGCCAGCGGTGGCAGCGGCTGCAACAGCGGTGGCAGCGGTTACAGCGGAGCGGCGGTGCTGGGGCTGCGGCAGCGANCAGCACTGAAATCCCTCCCCCAGGGGCCTAGAGGGAGGGGGGGGAGGGAGCGCTCGCGGTTTCTAACTTTCTTGAGTGTTTTTCTTCAGTAAACAGCTAAGCAGAAGCTTACGCTGCTGGAGAGCCCTCAGATCAGCCGAGTGCTTCCTCTAATTACCCCGGCGTCTCTCCGGGAGCCCAGAGAGAGACAAGCACTATTTCCAGAGCATCCTCATCCCAAAACGGGCCCTGGGAAACTTAATTTGTTTATTTGTTTGCACTTTATTTGTCCGGTTTTGTGTGTGTGCGAAATAAACTGTGATATTTGTGTGTTTTCTTCATTTTGGGGTGTGTCTGTGGCTTCTCTCGGAATCTCTTGTCCAAAACCGCTAAATTTGTGGTAAAACCACAACAAAGCGTTATTCAAAGAAAGGTAGACACTAGCAGCACAGGAATGCTGACCACCACCCAGAGCTTGGACACATGCAGTAACTTGTCTGTTTCTTCAGAAGAGCAAAAGACTTTCCCTGGAGCAGAGAACTCACAGCCCACCTCACCAGTTCTCCCCCCATTTACAGGGGACACCCACACCTAAAAAATATTTAGTAACACACAGCCTAGAGCAGGGAGACATCTTTTAATATATGATCTGCTTTTCCACAAAAGACTCTGAAACACATGGATTAGAACAGTCCATAGTGAAACTCAGTAGCTTTGAACGTAACAGCAACTGTGTTGTTTCTTCAGAGGAACATACAAAGAATAAAAAAACCCTAATTTTTTAAAGACTCTTAATATGTAACTTTGCAATCGATATCTAGATATCAATCATGCTACATGCCCCAGGCAATGAACTTGCACCCAGACTATATTTGAAGATTACTTAATTTCTTTTGTTTTGAATTTGAGTATCCACTTTACTTATAGAAGAAACAATGCATTCAACAATTAATACTTATTAAAATATTTCGAAATATTTACTAAGTTAAAAATACTTATTAAATTACACTTATTGACAGAAGATATTCAAGGTAGTTCATTCTATTATTCTTTACATTTTGACATTACTATTCATGATCCACTGAAAGAATCTATATACAGTGGAGGTTATTTTTTTTTTAATTTTAGACTGTCTATTAATGCAGCCTACCCGTTAAAATCACTTGCAAAGCATGTGTGAAGTATAAGAAAAGCAAAAGCCAGAGTCATGGGGTTGAACTGATTTCCAAATAACTAACTCTTCCCATATAAGATCTAGGCTAATTAATTTTGAAGCATGAATGGCTGGGTTAACTTTCTCCCTATGTCTCCACATTTATATCTCCAGTTTCAGTGAAGTTATTAATCCATTAGCTTGTGCCCTACAGCCAAATCATTGTGCTCCTTTTGAGATACTTGGAATGACCCCTATCTTACCACTGGGAAAGACATGTTAGCAAGCACTGCAGCTAAAAGGAAGAACTGAACTATAAGACCAAAACAACAAGACTTGCCCTCACAGCAATGTCAGTGAGAGCTGGAACAGGAATACGTATCCTGAATTAACTGCAGCATGACTAAGTTTGAGATTCTGTCAGGAGGACAGCATACTACTAACTTTTCCATATGCCATTACATGTACCTCTTGGCTAATTCATGCAACCACATAGAGGTTAAAGGAAGCTATCCTACATCTTTCTGCAACCTGAACACTCATGTGGCAGGACATCTGGATAGAACACCTTCAATACAATCACAGTTATGGTTCAGGAATCAAGCGGAAAGCTCATGAACAGCATTTAGCTGTTTTCCCTTTTTCCCCGCAGTTATATTGGCTTCCTAATACAAAATGTCTGGGATCAGCAGTCAGCTACAGCACACCACATCTCCTGACTCAGTTCAAGGCACGGACTCTCCTGCGAATGAAAATTCATGAGAATTTAAGGCACAGAGTGTTGTGTTAAAAATAATCCAACATATTCTGGTTTATACCAACTGGTATTTTTTAACAGAACATACATACCCTGTTTAAAGGACTACTTCCTCTGGTAAGGGTACCTCTGGTCTCTAACAGCAGAAAAAATGCCACTGTTAAAGTCTGAGTGGAAACTTCAGCAGTCTGGTTTACAGCACAGCTTTAGGGACTAATGTAGCAGCATATCTGTACTGGAAAACTAAGCAGCCAGACATGAAGAGTGGGAGAGACAGGAATAGAAATACTGCATTTTTCACTTTTTAGAGTGCAAATGACTGAACCTACCTACACTTCTGTTTCTGGAGTTAGCTGTTCCATAAAAGCAATCTCTTTTGATGTTGGGTGACTATTCCTGCAATTACACTCAGATTTACTTGTGAACAGTTATATGTAAGCAGTTGGTCAGTATATCATCATTATCAGTACACGAGATGACATGACAGGCTCTAATCTTCCTCAGCACTGCATATTCAAATAGTAACCTTGCCAGGAACCGTAACTTCTGTTCTGTAAATGTAATGTGGGTGGGAAGAGAGAAAGCAAAAAACTCAAATATTTTTCACATGAAGAAGTGACCTTGAAAAAGGAAATCTAGGAAAAGATGTCATAAGGACATTTTCTGAGAACACTGAATTACTGACTTTCACGCTTAGTTGAATTATTTGGCTTGCCATACTAAAATGTTTTAACAAATCTGAATTAAAATGCAGATAGGCAATCACATATTTGAAATTGTTTTGTCTTTGCTTATCTAAATGTTGGATTATATGGTAGTTTTTGTTATTTCAACAGCAAAAATACTGAAACACTCCTTCAACATTTGAGTCTCCATTAATTTGCATTTATTAGTAGAAAGCTATTTATCCCAACAAAAAAAGAGTCAACTCTGTCTGTCCTCTTCTTGACATGTCATGCAATACTGCAATTGAAGTATTATAGTCCTCCAGCATGAGATCCTGTCGAGACTGCCTCAAGTCAAAATCACAAGCAGCCTTCACAGAAAATCATTATGCAGACTGCTACTGTGAATGCTTTGGTCTCCAAAATTCTCATTTCCTTCTCTCCAAGGCAATGATAAGAATCTGAGATAGCAAAGCACAATAATAAAATGCACTACTGGAGTGAACAAAGCTTTTTACCCTTAACTACAGAGAAGCAAAACACATTCTAATTAAAACATACTTCAAAGTGTGCTTTTCAATAGTAATATGGTGTTACAGTCCTTCCCTCGGCAGAAGCAGAGAGCTCAGTTATCTCCTGGAGTCCTTTTCCAACACCTGGTACAGCTCCCTCCAGACAGCTGCTGAAGGACCAGCAGAAGTGAACAGAAGGGCGAAAAATGATGGGGGAATCTAGTAGTTGTAGTGCCTAAAGACGAATTTGGGGGCCTCTCTTTCTAAGTGCTACTAAATGAGCCAATATACCCAGTACCCATCGTTTTTCCATGTGCTAATCTTGCTCAGTTGTGAAGGAGAGGGCAAGACAAGTCACCTCGGGATGCTGTTTGCTTGTCTGGAGCAGGAGGAAAGCGAGGGCAGGTATGTCTTAGCCACTGTTCAATGAAGGCATGTACCATAAATAGCTATTTATACTTTTTATACTGACCTATATGTTTTTCTGTCTCTAATAAACACACTTAGAAGTTCTCTACATATTAATGGTGTCGGCTCCTGTCTGATTCTCCAAGGGAAACAAACTGAGATTAATTATGGACTAACAATCTGCAATTTCAGAATAAACTATCTACAGACATTTCAGAATGATTTAAAACCCAGGGAAAGGAGGAAACAAAGCAGACCAAGTTTAAAATATATACACATGCGGTATTTCCCTTTTTAAAAAGAGTCACGAAGTTAATTTCAGAGAGTCTGCTGTTAAACTTCTGTGCTGTTTTTATATGCAATCCCACATGATTGGGAAAATAAGACATAAGGAGCCCTAACAACCACCTACAATCATCTTACAAGTGCCCATTTGAGCTACAGAAACACTTTCTCTCTCATTAACTTTTCATTTGTCTTTGCTTATACTGAAAGGGGATTGTCATTGTTTCTCAACTTGTCACAGAACAATATTGATGAAGATGCAGTAACAGCCCCAATGCAAAGAGCAGCTACAAGGAACATTGCTCAGTTTCAGCAACATCTTCTGGAAGCCTAACTTAAATTAACAAAATCAGTGCAACAGACATCTCTCATTCTGCCACAACATCCCTAAACCAATATACTAGTTTCAGCCAGGGAAGATACTTCTGACATGCTGGACAATTCAGGATATATTTCTCTTTCCTAGGACAAAAAAAAAGTTGACAGATTATTTTATTTTCCTGAGACACAGCTTTCCTGTCTTGATATGGGCCACGCAATGAATTTCTTCTCCCAGCTGTTTCAGAAGACACTGTAAGAATTCCACTGCAACACTTACATTTCAATCCTGCAGCTAATTCAAAATCTGCAATATTTTTAACCTCTTCTGCATTAATGTTTGAAAAAGTAATCAGGTCTCTTCCAGCAAAGCAGCAGTTTCAATGTGAATAAACACATTCCAGTGATCTCAAAGAAGCAAGAGTAATACAGCAGTCTTTTGACTTTTCTTCAAAACCCATTTGCCTTACAGCACTGTTAAAAACCAAGAAAATGAAAGAGCCCAAGCAATCAAAATTTTGGTTTCATATGCTTGTTGCTCTTTGTGCATTTATCACACCCATGATCTTTCATTTCCTGCCTCTGACCAGGTTCCAAGAACAGCTGGCACTAGATTTAAGCAGCCAAAAACTACCAATGACCAAAATGACAGTTGTGATAAGAAATGCATAGAGGCAACTGGCCACTAAGAACCTGCAGAAGGTTTTTGCCAGGGAAACTTTCGCCTAGCCTCTGTTGAGCATGTGTGCATCCTCCACCTGACTTCTGCTAACTATTCCTTTGTGCTCTCTCCCCCACTCCCTGCCCAAAATCTTCCTCCCCACATGCACACCCCATTCCACTCCGTACTGCATGCAGAGTAGACATTATACAGTCCCTGCAAGTCATGAATTAGGGGGGAAAAGTCCCTCTTTTTGCACTGTATGTCATCAAGGCCATCTGATTCTCCACCAGGCAGCTGTGGATGCAGAGCTTCAAGTCTCTAGGGCAGCATCAGGATTTGAATCCATTATCAGTTTTACAAACCATAAAAGTAGATGCTGAAAACACTGACATTTAAAGCAGGCTGAAATTAAGCCTCTCGTTCTCCTCTATCCAAAAGCATGATTTCAGTAATAGTGATCCCTCACTGCAAAGAAGCAAGACCAGAAGTGCTAAAGAGATGAGAAGCATCTGATATCATCTATCTGCAGTGATTTTGGGGAACTACTCTAAAGGTACAGGTAATCCCTGCTTTTCAAAGCAAGCAGACCTCCAAATAGGCGTAAGGACGGGCCTAAAACCAAGACAGCTATGCAGGCCAAGTACATTTTTAGGAACAACACCAAGAATTGTTGTATTATTTTATCAAACCACCTTCGTATCTTCCTACAAAGAGAAACAGATTTAAAATCTCTTCCGAGTCTGAAGTTCTACAGTACTGAAAATCTCATACCTTCATCTGGTTTCAATAAAGTCTGCTTATCTGAAAGTTGCTGTTCTTCCCAATCTACTTGATTTTCAGAAGGAAAGGTGGGATGCAACACCTAGAAGGAAGTTTGCAAATAAGAGAGGACTAAGAATCTGAGAGGGATTACAGCATGAAAATGTAAAAATGTATTTATGCTTTATCAAAAGCAACCATACATTCAAGAGTTGTGCCATCTGTTACACAAAATAGTCTAGGTCCAAAGACTGATTTGTCAGAACAGACAGGATATTTCATTTGTCCCACAGAATAGATCTTTATTCTTGTGCTTTGCCTTTTGGTACAGGCATCTTGATGTGAGAAATGTTAAAAACTTTAGGTTAAGGGTAAGAAGAGTATTTTTGCTTTCAAAATACAATTTCAAGTATATTTCAATAAATAAGAAAATGGGCTTGCTGTACCTTTTCCTACAAGGTTCTTAGAAAGAGTCTATCATAATATACACAGCTGCTTTTCTGTGTTTATTAAAAAAAAAAAGCTCAAACTCATCTCTAATGATTAATTCTTCAAATTGCCAGCCAAGAAAAAGCTTGTTTAAATTTCAGTTGAAATGAGATAACAAGAAATACAAGGATGCATAGTCAAATGAATACACTTACAGGTTTATCAAAGTTACTAACAAGTCTTGCTTTTCTCTTAGTGAACTTTTCAGACGGAAAGCACTAAGCAGGTTAGAAAGTAACGAAAGAAAACAAAGGCATAAGTACTTAAGTGAACAGGACATTATTGACAGTCCCTTTCGATAGTTTCTGATGAATAATATTTTTTAAAAATGTCTAGGGCAGAAACTATGAGAACATCCATATTGAGCAACCAACTGCCAATGTAAAATCACAGTATCAAAGAAACTTCAACAGGTGTTGTCAGAAACAGTAGATCTGTCATTCAATAGATCCTGGCAGCAGAAAAAAGCAAAGAAAGTAAACATTTCTAAGCAACAAGATCAAAGAGGCCACTACAAATGCATCAGTACAAAATGTGTTCAAGAACTTCCAGCCTTTGTGCACACTTTACATAACAGTTGCAACAAGCTGGTTTTAGCAAGACTATCACAGCAACACTTTACTTGAGAAGAAACTTTGGTCAAAGTCCCTTATCGGATGTCTACATAAAAATTTTTAAAACCATGAAACTCATCTAAGCAGGCAAGCTTACCATCATCTATTTGTTTTCCTGAAAGAGAGCTCTGCCAAGAGAAGAAGCTTCAGTAATATTCCTGATAAAACGGTAGTCACAGCCTAGAAAATCCAACCACTGGCATGAAACATGACATGCTGTCAAGAGTACAGAGGCTTCGTCAGTCCAGTAGTTAAACATACATCCCAATGAGCATGTATGTCCTGGCACTTTATGACTTGTGTCTAAGGATCTATCACTCTTAAATAATTGGGGACACGAGTCTCAATATTGCCATTCCCAAAGAGATACACCAAAGTGTTGTCAGATGTCAAGAAAAAAAAATTTGCTTTATTTTCTATTTTTCTTTCAGAAATGTATGCTCCTCTCTGTTCAAGAAGCTATTTTAAGATGAAAACATCACGTCTGTGGCTTTCCTGATGCTGCCCACTTCCATGTTTCAAATGTTGATACCAGTGTTTTAAAAACATACCTTAGCTGAACTCAGTGAACTCATTTGCAACATTTGTGACCAAATCCATCAGTCAGATTTTTCAAATTCTTCCTGCAGGAGTAATACCATAAAGCATATAGACAGCAACAATATTTGAAATCAACAACTGGCTGTGATACACTGAGCTATCATTCTGCCCTTCAGCCTTACCTTGTACAACATGCCTGCACATTTATACCCTTCTACAGAGCAGGCAAAGCAAACAGGAAAAATGAACATTTCCTGTAGAGGTTTCCAGTGGTTTTTCCTAAAGCTTATAATCATGACAAAAACAATTACAACCAGTAGATGATTATGAAAGGCTTTGTATGCCCTGGATGGTCCAGCACCTCTGTTCTGATCCGCCTGCTGTGCCTCCCAGGGGGCAAGGTAGCAAATCTGCAGGTTAGCTGCTTGTTTTTCACTCCAAGGCTTTGAACTCCAGCCAGTTACGAGTCATTCTATTTCCTCTTCCTGTATTAATTCACTCAGGACATGTATTTAAAGACTGATGCAACAGACAGGGCAAGAACCTGGATTTTTTAAATGTAAGGTTTACCAAATGTTTTTAAGAACCCTTTTAATGCTAAAGCAAACAAAGATTTAATGCCATGCAGAACAAGCAACCAGTAGTCAAAAGCTGTTTCTCTTTTTATCCTCAGGCCTATGGTAACATCAATAGAGATGTGCTAGATGTAGTCATCTGGTCTTCCAACACAAGCAGATTGCTATAACACAATGATGTAAGGGAGAATCTCTTACCCAGCTCTGTACTTTTGGATACACTTAAATGAAGCTGCCGTCTATGAGTCAGACTCTTACAGACAGCAGAATCCTTAGCCTGGAACACCAACAAAAGTTTGTTTTATGGTGACAAGTTTAAGCTACCTCCAATAAATTCTCTCACATTGTTAATTAAAAAAAGTTAAAGCCCAGTTTCGTCCCTAGTCTTGCTCTTAATTGAGTGGAAGCATACAATTCAGAGAAAGTATTACAAAAGGAAAACCTGAATATAAGGTAAATAAATCTCCCAGAATGCTCTATGTGAGGTTGTCATGTTTATAGCCTATACTACAGAACAAGCCACAACACTGTCCTCCAAAATTAATGGTCTTCGGTTGCTCTGTTTATTTATCTCACTTCCAACATGTACTCAAACTCGTGCAGGAATTTGATTATATAAAGTCAAATTTCAAATAACTTATCGTTATTATGGGTTTGACACACTCATTAATCCTTTACTACACACAACAAGCAGTGGAACATTTAAACTTCTTGCATCAAAGGAGCTGAAAACTGCTTAGTTCTTATCTTGGAGTTTTAACACACAATCCCTGGAAAACTGCAGTAACTGTTACATAAACATGCATACGCAAAGAGGTTTGCTACCAGAAAAATATTTTGCCACTATATTTTGATACTAAGTATCAAAGACTATCAAGTTTGTCTTATTTTGAAAAGCATTATAGATTTGCAGCTTGTTCAGAGGAAAAAAAAAAAAAGGTTGGGGAAGCCAACAGGTGTTCAAACATGGTGCATCCAATTTCTCTTGAAAGCAGCAAAGATGTTCATCCTTAAAACACCAACACAGAAGGGCAATCTACCTTTTGATCAACTAAACCATTTACTGGAAAGCTATTAATCGTAAAGTGAAAAAAGTATATAAAATAGGATCCAAAATTACACTTGGTCTAAAAGAAGAAGGAAGATGTGGAGTACGCATTGTATCAGCAGCTGCAAGAAACCCTTGCTCTGAAGGAATCTAAAATGTCTTCATAGCACTTCTACCTTTGTAAACTGATTAGCAGGGCAGCTCCGTGTTATATATCTCACTAACTAGCACTTCTGAATCTCCAAGTGACCTAGTATTTTCCAGGTGAAGTTTCTCAGTTCATCCTGAGCAATTCAAAGCTTTACTAATTCTGCTACAGAAGAAGAGGGAAAACCTGCATCACTAACATCCTACTTCAAGTCACAACTAAGATGCAGAGTTTTGGATGATCTGGATTTTTCTTTCGCTTTGGCAGTGTGACTTCCTAGAGGAACAAAACAGACAGTCATGCTGCACGTCTCGCTACCAAAGTCAGTTTCCGCTAAGATTTAAGATTATTTAATTGGAGAGCTACCAGCCACTCACAGTCACAAATGGCTAACAAGTGATCCAACAGCCTACACTGCCTCTACTACACAAACTTTTAGCATCTTAGGGATGTTAATTTTAAATTAAATTTGATTAGAGCAAAGTTACTCAAAACTGACATCTAACATCTGCTCATTTCTAGCACCACACTTGCCACTCCACACCACCAAAACCCGAGGAAGGAGCAATGTTGATCAGGAGGAAGGCTGAGCTGTTCCACCTTGGTGTGTTTATCCAGTACCTTCTAACAACAATTAATTTGTACGTAAAACAGTTTTAACATATTATTCTGTGTATACAGGCAGAAACACTCACAACCAAACAAAAAAATACTTTCTGCTTGTCTTTCTCTATCAATCTTCCACACAGGTCAGCAGCAGCTTGGGCTCCAGAACATGCACTCTACAGCATTGTAAACAACACTGTGCACAGTCTGTGTCACTCACAAAGCCTGAATGCTGGCAAGGTAAGAGCATTGCAGGCACCACATTCAAAGACATCTGCCCTTCTTGGAACAATCAAGTTATAACAAAAGTGTTGTCAAAAGCATAGAAAAGATGTGCAATCTACAGTGAGAAACCACTTTTCTGTAGGAAAATGGCTTTATAAACTCCTTAATGTATTCTTCATCTTTTATGTGCTTTTCAGTCATTTTTCTTGAAGTCCTTTTCCAAGATCTTCCCAATCTAATCTGCCCTCAGTCAAGAATAGCACAGACTGTTCCAGGAGACTATTGTAAGAGTGTTATATTTCTGATCTCAGTAAAGGTACCAATTTTAATACCCATAAAAGTGAAAGAACCATACTGACATATTCTCTGCCATTTTACAGTGCAGAAATTTTCTTCTTGCTGGCAAGATAAGCAGAAGTGAGCTAGAAGTCAAACCAAGTTCAGTCAGACTCAGGTTCTGACTTACTGTCTAGATCTGGCAAAGGCATTCACATCCAGGTTTTAAGGCAGGGAACCAACTTCAAGGTGTTTCGCACTTGAGGTGTTTAAGCCTGGCATCAAACACCCTAAAAGTTACCATGGACTTCAACCTCAGTCACACATGCCTTCCAATTGAGCTACCCAAATCTGCATGAACATCATAAAATGTTGGGGTTTTCAGTTTCTAAACTTTGGCTTCTCATTGAAATACATCAGTAAGACCTTCAGCAGACTATGGATCCAACCATAAATTGCCATAATCTACAACACACACCCATTTAATGGTTGGACATTGTCCTGGTTTAGGACAATATTATAAATGGACAAGAGACATATAGGGAAGGCAGCAATTTATTAAAATGTAGATATATGGGGGAATGGATGGGTGTAATTGCCCAATTATGGCCAGCAGAGGGCGCTGTGGATGCCAGCCAGGACACACTCTGAGGAACACACACACTGTAACCCAAGAAGGGAAGGGGGAAGGGAATAGAGGTCACACCGTACCCGGGACCAAACAACCCCACCCCCCTATACACAGACCATGTGTAACTCGAGAAGAGAAGAGGGAAAAGAATAGAGGTTACACCGCACCCCCGGACAAAGCGGCCCCATCCCCCACCCTTACCGTGGGGAAAGGAAAAAACTAGCAACACAGAGGAGGAGGACAGCCCTCCCAAGAACACAGGAGAGGCCCAGAGACAGGCACCCACAAACCACAAACCCAAAACCAAAATATATCCATGGAAAAGAAGGCGCCAGTCCCTCCAGAGGTGGTGTGTCTGTGAAGAAGTCCCCCTAAAGGGTCTTTTCAGGCCGGGGAGATGAAAAGCAGTGGCGACCTCAGGGAACTCTGTGGAGAAGAGGCAGCAGGCAGCAAGGTCTGGGGGGGTGGCAGTCCTCAAGGCCCTGCTGAGTAGAGGCACCCTGCTTTCAGCTCCAGCGTCCAGGAGAAAAAAGAGAGGGAGTGAAGGCTCCTTCCCACATTTATAATCCCAGCCCCTTCCCAGCGCACTTTGTGGGTCTCCGGGGCTGATGGGAAAACCCAGGCAGAGGTAACCTTGGTAACCTGGCTACTCCTCCCAGCCGGATGTAGACACAGGAAAAGAGTTATTTTTTTCCTTTGCCTTCCCCTGCAGTTTAAGCCAAACCATTACAGACATGATGATCTTGGAGATCTTTTCCAACCTAACTGATTCTGTGATTCTGTGAGGATGAGATTTAACAAGACATGTCTCATGAGTTTTGATCTAGCACAGGGCAGGTTGTAGCAATCAGAACTAGAGATTTCCATATAGGAATTTGCACTGCATTCATCTCCTTTAACATTTGTGTTTCATTAGGGCACATAGAACTCATGGGATGAAGACATTCAGTTGAAAGCATACATTTGTGCATCATGTTTTTATATTGGTGAGATGTGCATGTATAGTATATGTATATACAGTATATCATACACAGCTAATGGCTGAGGGGAACTGCAGGATGCAAAACAATGAAAGATCTAGTTACAAATGCCTATCACAAACAAACTGTTGATGGCTTTAGAGGATAAACCAGAGAGCAGGGAACAAATGACCTATAGAGGCACTGGTACTCTCAGTATGACAGAGTGACACACCACTAGGAGTATCTGAAACTTTTCAGTTTTCCAGCATTCAGAATTCCAGACTCACTAATGTTACATGGGAATAATACTCCTAACTCTCAGTTCCCTCCCCATATTCACCTGCCCCAAAATCTTTTGATTACAACCTCATGAAGCTGGTCAAATGCTGCCATCACAATCCTCATGCCCCTTTTCACAACAGCTGCTTTACAGGATGTATTCTGTCATTTACATTCTCTGTTTCCAGATGTTGGGCTGTAATTAAACGACACTATTGGGTCCAGAAACCTTCAACTTGTTACTGCACCTCAATTCCCCATACTTTGAAATCTGAGTGCCTTAAGATAGAAATAATGACACTTACCCTAATTTCTACTAGCCTTTACATGCTATAAGGGATGAAAGGGAAGCAACTTCAGCAAGCACCCAGAGCATCCTATCACTGAACTCTCCATTAACCAGCAAAACAACTGGTAAAACATACTATTTATGTAATCTATACATTTTCCCAGTAGTTGTATTTTGCTCTAAATGCTCAGGATACTAAAATATCAGCAGGTAAGAGCTCTTACACAACCACCCGAAACATGTGGCATCACTGCATTCACAATTAATTTTGTGCTCTTACTTTGCTGCCATCTTATTTATGAATTAAAGACATGTACATTTTAGCAGGTATTACTAACTGGTACATTGGTAGCTCAGTTAGGCCTTACTTGTTAACCACTTCTGGTTTGCCAAACTTTAGGATTTAACATGTATTACTATATCTTTCACAGTGACAGAGAAACTCTTTGTATAAAAAGGAGAAAGACAATTTTCAAGTGAATTACAGGGACAACTGGCTTCAAGAATATATATTAAAGATGAAATGCAATAGACACAACAGCAAAAAGTTTCACTCAGTGCAATCATAATGACCGCAATCAGAAAAAAAATGGGTTTTTTCCCTTGCTTATGGTCAAGCTAACCTGGTATCTCATACTTCAGTTACATTATGTGTGATTACCTATTTCCTTTCAAAATTGCATACTAGTCCGAGCCCCTTGTCAAATGGTGAATAGCTGAATTCCTTTCCTTTCCATTTTGAAATCCGAAGGTGTCAGCCACAGGTAATTTCCAAGCTAATCATTAAAACAATTTAAAAAAAATTTCTCATTTTGTTTTGTAATTAATGTCCTACAAGTAAGAGCACTCACATGTACATGAACCAGTCCCTCTTTAAGGGACTTAATGACTCAATTATTTTACGAAGGAAAGAGAGGCAAAGTCTAAAGTTGTTCTCTCTGCAAGATTAAAGTAACAAATCAAAGTAATAGTTATTATCCAGAGCTTCATGTTAATTGTCAAAGGTAAATGACAAGTCACTCTGCAGAGATTCATACTCCTGTTCTGCGTAGAGTCAAGATAAGCACTCCAAGGCCAGAACTACGGGAAAATGCCATCAGAGGCAGTTCAACTAGCTATTTCAGATATACATATATATATATATATATGTATAGCTGTCTTGTCCTTGGCTTAAATTAGAAAAGACTGAAAACCAGAAGGATTATGGTCAGCGAACTTCTCAGTTCATTTGAAAATTCTCTTCTGCTTAGAAACAATAACATTACTTTGGGTTGATCCAACTTATTCTATTTCTGTTTTGCTGCTAAACAGTGCTCATTAGTTTCAGAACATTATTGGGATCACATCCCAAAATCACAGCAAGGAGAATAACCTGTGTGTTGTTTCAGGTCCACTAAGAGTGAGGCAATCAGGACAGAGCCACACATGGCCATATACAGCTATCAATCCTTGCCAGACAAACAAAAATCCCCCGGCTAATGAAGTTTCCTTCATTTCATCAAATCAATACCACAATTGTACCTCCATGCAAAGAAACACTGGAAGATCAGCTCAAACACATGGATGTGTGCAGAGACACCACTCTTCCACCTTTCCCAGCCACCCACCATCTGAGATCACAAAATATTGAACCCCCTCCAGCAGCATCACTGAAGGTAGATTATTCACTTTTTGTGCTCATTGCACTGTACCTACACACCATGACCACAGCACAGGTTTGTATGGAAGCAATACTTGTGTAAGAGAGCTCTCTTGTCCTCCTTACCCTTAGAGCTCCTGAACCTGCTAGCTAATTTCAACTCAATCTTGAGAGATGGTATAGGACTGTGATGTTCTTGCATATTGAATAAAAAACTGGAGGCTGGACAAAAGAGATGCAAATTGACAGCCCCAGGGAGGAAAAGGCAATAGCTCACCCACTCCCAGAGGCAGGCACACAGACAGTCCTTGCATTACCACCTGGGGACCCACTGACACTTCCCACTCCTCAACATGACATGTCCTGCAGGCAAAGACAAGGATGACCAGAAAAACAGTCATGTAGGTCTATGAGCCATCTAAACTACGACAGCTTGTCATATGCAACCTATAATCACATTTCTACATGCCACCTGTAAATAAACAAGAAAGGCTATTAAGAGATCTTTTAATTTGGCATCAATTTTGCACATACCTCAAAATTACGCAGAACAGAGAATTCCCACAACGCAACACTCACATTTCCTGGTGTTCCAGACCAGTTCAGCTCAGAATAAAGCAGATAGAGAAAGCATAATAATCAACCATCTCTGCAATATTAATTTAAGTAAGGAAAATTCCACTTCCTCACATTGCAAAAAGTGAATCCAAAACACTTGCAGATTTAACAAAACATTCTGCAAAACCCAGCAGACAGAGGAGGGGAGGAGGCAGTTGTAACTATAAAATGGCTCAAGTTTTCACAGCATGTTACAGGTCTAAAGTACATTAGCAGTTTCAGCATTGATATTTGGAGTTTCTGCACTATTTAAGTCTATCAGAGGGGAGCTCAGCAGGGCAGATGTGATAAGCATCACAACACCAAGTTATAGCACCACAGACTTGCTGCTTTTCTCTCCACAACTCCTCATGTGCCTTCGTCTTGCATCCTACTCCAGTGCCACCATTCCTATGGTGACACATCCCTCTTACTCAATTCGCATTTTAAAAATCCCAGAGATCTCACCTATGTTTTGCTATTACATCTCAGTTTTGCAGGTATTGTATACCACCTATGTTTTCTCTCACAGTGAATGAGATCCCAACAAAACCCCCTGCAACTTAAGGGTTTAGTTTCTTTGTTTCTAGACTTAACATTTGAGCATTAAGCGCAATCCAGAGTGGGCATACACTTCATAAGTGTAAGCAACCTTTCTGCTAGAGCTCTGCAAGGCAGGAGGGACAGACCCCAAGGCCAGGAAAAGGCAGGCTTCAAGGAAGCTGCTTGGAGCACTGCTCTTAATCTTCAACACTCCTCCAACTCCCTTAGCTTTTGCCTGGAGGTGCTCCCAAACATATTTCCTTAGTTGAGCATTCAGAAGTGCCAAGACAATGCAATGATCAGGTTGTTCCAAGTTCATCACTACAACCAGCTGACCAACCCAAACAGGAAATTCNAACAAAAACCAAACACAAAACAAACAAACAAACACAGGAAAGGAAGCCTCCCTTGGGAACCAGATCAGAAAAAAGCCCAAACCAACCAAAACCAGAAAACAAGTAGGAAGTCAGTTGCCCTCTGAACAGAAAAATACAACTTGTGTCCTAAAAGGAGAGCAACAAGAGGAGCTAAATTTTGCTGCAATGGTAACCACACCATAGTCTAAATACATTATACTGAAAGCATTGACTTTCATCTGGAATACAGATCCAAGAGTAATTTAGTGGTCCCCAGCAGTGTAACAGCAAAGTAGTGGAACAGGAGCTAACCTAATGAGGAACTGAGATGCCCATACAGTTCATGCAGAAATGTAGGATGGCCAGAGAATGGAAAAGTATGGAGTGTGTACTCCAAACTCTGCTTCACCCTTCTGTGACTAAATCTTCCTCTGCCACTGCAATTGCATGTGCCCTGTAAGAGATGTGCCTGTAAGAGTAACAAAAACCCTACCTGTTGACCTTGGGTAGGTCACCAGCTGAACAGTTAGTAGTTCCCCCAACAAACAGACCTGTCCAAATGAAGGTTTGCAGACAAGGATTTAGAGGGCTGAGACATGCACAAATACCAGAGTAATATGCCAGAGCAGCGGAGCTGACCACAGTCTCCATGCCATAGGGAACACCAATAATGTATAGCTTTCTCACCCTATCTATTTGCTTTCTAAGGAGCTGGGATTTCTCCCTAGCATCTCTGCTTCATGCTTATTTTTATGGTTTTCATTTGAAGCTACAAAGAGCAGGCAAAGGAAACTAAAACTACTACAACTGACCAAGAAAAGCAGTCAGCAGCTATTTTTGAGGTAGATGCTGCATAGTGGCAAAGACATAAAATTCCTGTCCCTCCTGCACAGTTTGCAGCTTTGCCATATTTCTCTAAGTTGCTCTCTTTTTCAGTCCGCACTTGCTTTCATAATGCACCCTAACTCGTATTCCAGATGCGACCATTTCCACATCATGTTACTATTATCAGGAACATGAAAGGAAGACCTTCCACAGGGAGCCAAGCAGATCAGCACAAAAGCACCTTTTCCTTTCATTTTCTTCAACTGAGAAGTAGACCTGTGTTTAAGAAATCAGATGGGAAATGGCTGACCTCAACTGCTGTGTTTCTACTTGTCGGTACTTATCCAGTACTATTATTAATATGACAATCTCTTTGGAAAACTTTAAGAAGTAAGATTCAACCACTCACCTGCAGACCATGGGGTCAGGCACTTAAGCTGTACCAATGAATCTATCACTGTGTATATTTTCATAACACATGTAGTAAGTAATTCATCTACTTCCTCTTTTTTTTTTTCCCCAAGGAAAAATAGTCAAAATTCATTAAAAACAACAGCCAGATGACAAGTTTGAATATTTCAAAATTTAAAAAAAACACAAATGCATTCTGCAAATTACATTACGCATTTCTGAGAAATTATACAAAATGCAAATGCTGCTGGAATTTCTGAAGTGAAACACTTCAGGCCAGAAGCTGCCTGCCACTTCCCTGGTAGCTATTTTTTCATCATTATCAGGAGAGTTGTTTTGACAGTTTCACTTCTACGCTGACTTTAACTCCATGAATATTTC
>VYZS01077674.1:38908-79067 GCA_013400695.1 Neodrepanis coruscans | reverse complement strand
AAGTGAAACCTACTGCAGAACCACAGCATTGACAAAGGACCTTGAGGAATCATGCATTAGGGTAAGATCACACTTGAAAGTGTTCCAAAGAGCAGCTGGTCTACTGTGAGCCAAATTACACCAGCTAAAGTAGTCCTCTTTCTTCTCCCTACCTCCACATAAAATCTGGTCAATAAAGAAATATTCATAGACTGCATTTACATAATTTTTTTCAAATATTCCTACATGGCTTAGAAGCTGAATGCCCACTAATAATCACAAGATTAGAAAGTGGAATGCTGGGAGTTTGGATGGTTATTTCCCATAGAATATATTTTTCACTTTCCTGAGCAGGCAGTTAAGTCTAGGGAAACTCTGGAAGAACGACTCCAACTAAAAAGAAAGAACACAACAATCTGTCTGGGATCTAGCACTAGAACGATAAAATGGCAGCCACCAAAATTGGAAACTATTTTGTAAAACCTGAAAGTCATGTATTTAGGGGTTTTCAGTCAGGTTACCATCCTCCTCCCTCTGAAAAAGCTACAGAGCATTCCTTTTAGGCTGAGTGTAGCAAGTTCAGTAGTATCAGCTCATTGGTGAGCAGGCCCTTACCAGGCACTTCAGTGGGATCTGATGTGCTCTTTTCCTCCAGCTCAATCACTGTATTTGTTTGACCAGTTGCTTGTTCCATCATGGTCACATCATATTCTGTGTTGTCCATTTGATCCAAGACAGCCTGAACAATGGGAACCATCATGGCAGTGGTGGCTGTGTTACTTATCCACATGGACAGGAAGGCAGTGACTATCATAAATCCCAGCATGAGGCTGAAAAGACAGAAATAGGCAGAGAAGAAAGGAAGAAAACAAACAGACACTGCAAAAAAGAAGCAATTTAATACTCTTACAGTGCAGGTTTCACACCAAGAATCAGAAGGACCCTCAGCGCAATCCTTTTGTGAAGATTCCAGTGTTCAACAGAAATTGCAACAATCAGCCCTCCAACAAAGAGCATATTTGTGTCATTGAGGTACTGCAAGCACACCTGAAAGATAGAGAAGGTAAGTCAGTGGCCCAAATGTCACCTCTTGCTCGCTTCACTCATAAATTTTGCTTTCCACCCTCTCAAAGCCACAGACTGGACCAAGCTCCATCCAACAGTGGCACAAGAGGCAGCTGCAGCCTCAGAGTTCTCTGCAGTTTCCTGAACCCTTCAGACCCTGGTGCTGTGTCTGTGTAGTGTACAATAGGACAGCAGTTTCCTAAAACATTTTTGGGGCTTAAAGTATGATGTAGGTACTGGAAATGCTGAGCTCCAGAAGAGATTTCTCATCATCTTTAGCAACCACACCAGCCTTTACCAGCTTGTTGGCCACTAGTGACCTGGACTACAGAACTTAGTACAGCCTCTGCTTTGGACTAAGGCACCAGTACAAATAGCTCAGGATGAGCTCAGGACCACACTGTCTATCCTGTCAGAAGTTTGTCCCATGCATTTTGAGATTTCCCAGAGGATCTGTCAGCACTGCTCTCCCATGGGATGTGTTATAACAAACTGCTGGCACTAGTAGAATGGTCTCCAGCAGGATCCATGCCCAAACTGGACCCTCCACTATACCACCTCAAGCCCTCCATTCTTAATGTTTTGGGCAAATGTATACTTAGTTCAGCAACTTCCCATAAGAGAACCCTGAAAACTAATACAGACTTGTTGGCTAAATATTGATGACAGATCAGAGCACTGGATTCCCCTGTATCAGAGGTGGATTGAGTAAGTTCCTTACTGATTTAGAGCTCTGAACTCCAAGCAGAGGGAAAAATACCACGGGCATGAGGGAGGTGACAGCCAGGGGGATCACTTCAGTGCACCAGTACACAGCCATGATGATGATGATATATGCACATTTGGCCTCCTGAAACATAATAGAAGACACATTTAACCATAGAAAAGTATTCTTAAATATAAGAAACACATTGGTAGCTCTTATAAGGGACTCATACACTCTACTGTCTGTAGCTTAACAAGTTATGCTGAATGAGGATTTAAACTTCTGCTTTAGGATGAGGATTCAAAACTTGTGTGTTCTGAAGCCACTTGTATAAAAAGCTCTTTCTGACAAAGAAGACCATAGTGTTTGTTCTAATCCATCCACACAAAAGAAATGCTGTGAGAAAAACAAACCTTCCACAACTAGGTAAGTGCACAGTTTGCAATGTGCAATTACTCTTGGCAGTTGAGGTGAGCAGATTTCAGAGTGAGTTAATTACTTTTAAATGGATGGCCAAATTTCCCATTGTGGATGATTAGCTTGCCTGAAATTCACAAGTCTTTGAGGTGTGTCCAGTAAAACGTCTTTTTTTTTTTTTTCCCTTTTTTTTTCCTTTTGGTAACTAAGCACATTAGAGGTATTTAATTATTTTCCTAAATCATACTATGCCTACCTGCAAAGGAGATTCCCTAGATTAGAGCTGTAGCAGCCTATTTTTTGGACTCTTGATCGGGCACTTCTGTAGTGCAGCTTTCCTTGGTTTGTACTCTCAAAATTGTTGGGAGAAGCAAGTATTCATTAGCTAACAGTGGACTGTTTGAAAGCTGAAGTCAATGTTCTGTAGTCTGGTATTTGCTCATATTTAGGGCATGTGTTTATAGGATTTTATCCTAATACAACAAATGGGACTTTATTGCTAAAATAAATGTTGTGACAGTGACATTTAAAAACTGTCATGAGGTGATATTTATAAACAGGGCTGTGTTTTCCTTCATTTTGTTGAGAAGTTTAAGAACCAGAAAACAGCCCTTGTAAGAAACTTGATTTTTTTTCTGTCAGGTTTCGGGGAGATTAATTACAGCACATGTTTAGTTTCTTCAGAAACTAAAAGATACCAGACAGACCCTAAGGAACTGAGGTGAGCTCAAGATACAATTCCTGCAATGCTGCAGCAACTCAGGCTTAGAAATGGCTGTGGTTAATCTGTTGCCAGTATAAAAGACAGATAAACAATTATAAGTGAATAAAATTCACAACACAGAAGGAACACTGGTCTTAGAGAGCAGAGAGTAAATAATTTATGTGAAGTTCAAAAATACAACTATGCTTATAAATTAACTCCAACAACCATGGCCAATTCAAACAACCAAACACTTGGAATTAAATGTATGTTTCTATTTATACCTGTATCTATCTATAATTTATGGGAATGGTCACAGAATGTTTCTTTGGTGTTTCTGTAAACACAAAACACAGTGACCTGCCTCCTCGCTGAGATGAAAAAGCAGTCACTGACAGAAATATTACTCTCCCATTGTGAAATACAGTCATTTCCGAGATTAGACCAATGACGAAATATGCCTACAAACACTGGAAAACTGAAGATATACTTAATTCTTTAGGGAAATTATCTTTCCTAGTTTTGGCCAAAGTAGAGGTTAACAGTCAGGAATTCCTCATTCTATAAAGCACCACCATTCAACTAAAAGGCTGAGCTGGTACTACTTAGAAAACCAAAAGGGCTGGTTAATTTGGTTTACAAACACATATGAAATTTTCCTGTACTTTAAAACAGACTGAGCAATACGGGTTGCTCAGAAGAAAGGCTGTTTTGAGCATTAGAGCTCTAGTAAGCTAAAATACTGCAAACAGATCATTTGGTCAAGAAGGCTACAGGACACTTAAGTCCAAACTCTTCACAGGGTTATTTCAATGTTACGCTGGTACAACTCCATTGAATGCAATCGAGTTGTGCCACCGCCATCCCTGCAGTAAGAAGGATGTGAATTGGAGGCTATGGCATTTGAAACCCTCATCAGTGCATATACACAATGCCGGCTCCCGACTGCACCAGGATGGAGAATGTCACCAAGCAACATGTTAGGAGTAGCAGATCATCAACAGAGAGCTGGGGGATGCACTCCTGCCCTTCATCCCACTGCCATCGCTGCGAGATAATGCAAGACAATTCCAAACGTGCCGGAGAGTTAGACATGGATTTGTCTTGGCCCAAAATGAATTGCATCTAATTTGGACGATGGGTTGGGTCCGTGGAGCCCCTGGGAGCAGGGCCAGCCCTTGGGGCAGAGTGGGGATCTCCTGGGAGGCAGCAGGGCCGGCCCCGGGCTCTGTTGCCGCAGGGACCCCGCAGGCACTTACCCGCGTGGACACAGCGAGCGGCAGCGGCAGCAGCAGCAGCGGCGTGAGGAAGAGGATGGCAAAGGAGCGGTACCTCAGCAGGGGTCGCAGGCACGTCGGGGCCATGTTCTGTGGGGTGACACGTTCAGGGCGCCGGCGGGAGCAGCGCCCGCCGCCGCCGCCTTAAGTACCCGGCGGGAGGGACGAGAGGGACACGGCGGAGGGCGACGCGTCCCGCCCGCCCGGGCGGGGGCGGCCCCGGGCAGCGGTGCGGGCACGGGCCGGGAGCGAACCAGTCGCTCCGAGAGCCCCGGTCCCGCTCCGACCCGCCCTCTCTGCCCGGGGCCCTGGGACACGCCGGGGGAGCGGTCCCGTTCTCCGTCCCTTTCGCCCAAGCCCCTTCGTGCCAAGGAAGGCTGCTCAATGACTGCGTATCAGCTATCACACCAGTCAGGACAATGTTTTAAGAACGATCTCCTTGCTCACAGCGCCCACAGAAAGTTGCAAGCAAGCACAGATCATGTATTGTGTGCACGGACCGAAGTGCTGAAACGTACCCTCGTGGGTGCTGGACTTAAGCGAGGTGCTGGTGATGCCAAGAGGGATTCGTCCTTGCTCATTCACATGGTGGGGAGGAAGGACTGAGTTTCTTTAAGGACATGGAGAGTTAAAACCACACTAGGGATCTCCCCAAAACAAAGGTCTGTGCAGGCATGCATGGCTGTGTTTTGCTACTGTTTTGTGAGGTATTGCACGCCTCGATCTAGGTTAAAAATAACCCAGGAAGGTTAACTTGAAAGGTTGTTCTTAATGTCGTTGAATTCAGTGACTTGGTCTACAGTGCAGCCTTGGAATCCAAAGGGATGTCTCCACTGACAGGTTGGCCAGTGCTATTAAGAGGGCAGAAAGGAACAACTGGAGGGACTGGAAACTAGACTGAGGACAAACAAATTGTTGATATTTTAGGCTCTTCTTCTGGGATGTCAACAGCCACCTGAAACTGAACTCAGCATAAATCATATCTCAATAATTTGATCCTGCAGTTTCTTAATACTGTCTTACCCAGGAGTTACTCACAGAAGTAAAGAATTTCAGATTCCACAGCAAGTAATATGGGAGCTCTGACTACAGCTTGCACTATTTGTCCTCTGCTGACCAGAGGAACTTTAGTGACAGAAGTTCAAAACAAGACACTTCAATGTTACTCTTCATTTGTAAAAGCAGTGAATGCCCACTAAGGAAAACAGTATCCAACCGGATCTGGATAGATTCCAAATCTTCAAACCTTTCGCAGGCAGTCCTTCTGGGTAACTTACCAACACAGAGGAAACTTCACACCAGTGCAAAGTCTAGCAGAAAGTGGGGAATCAGCCAAAACTTGCATTCCTGTGGCCAGTCTCCAATGAAAAAAAATGGTTCCTAGTCAAAAAAGAAAAAGGATTACAAAGACTTAAATAAGAAAATGCAAATAGTTAACTCTAAAGGAGTTGTACTAAGGTTCACTCTGATAGACCAGTGAAAATATGATTTGTTGTCTTCTTGTTTCAATAAGATGCAGTACAGAAAAAAGAAAATAAAGAGAAAAGCAACAAACATTGATACCTTTAGATGGACTGTGAAAGTCCTGTGAAAGGAGACTTGCTTACTTGCTGTACCTGAGGATGCGATTAGGGACTCCTGTGGGCAGCTAATTCTTGCCTCGATCCTTTTTTGTCAAATACAGAAAAGGGAATCAATATCTCCTAGTGCAGAATTATTGCAAACTTGCCTTCAGTGGGCCATGGAAAATACATCCAATAATATGGAATAAAACAAAAAAAAAAAAGAAAGACTCACAGAAAAGAACAAGCATCTGAATAATAGGGAATCAGATTGAAAGGTAGTGGATACCCTCTGCTGGTACTCATGGGGCACCAGACCAGCAAAGGATGTACGTTTGTAAAACAGGGAGAGGCATGTGAGAAACATGATTTCTTAGATTTCTTAGGATCAGATGACTTGGGACAGGGATTAGAAGATGGTGCAGGCCTCCCAAGCGATTATAGACCCTGGAAAGGAAGGAACAAAGTAGGAAAGCAGGGAGTTGTCAATCAAGACCAATAAGTACTTGACCCTTAAATACTCACTTCCTAGTGCTTCTGGCAGAGTTGCCTGGTCAATACTAGTTGAAAGAGAGATAGATCTAGGAAAAATATTGAATTGAGATTTGAAAGAAAGCAGGCCTAGATTTGTTTTTTTTTTTGAGCATGTTTCTGCATGTATCTGAGACCCAGGTCCTAAACTAAGCAACTGTAATCTTTTCATTAATCAAGACCAGCCCTGATAAGCTGCCCTTAGAAGCTTTAAATTTAAGGCATTCCCAGCACTTTGATTAAAGCAGCTGTGGAGAGAAATCTCAAGTGACTCCATGGAAATGAGCAACTTTTACTTCTTAACTTCTTTGCTAGAGGCTTGCTCCTTTTCTAGAGGCTTGCTTCAGGAGGAGAGCAGGTTGGTTTGTTAGAGTGCATGTGGAATATTTGTTCATGAACAATGTCAGTGCTGACTGCTGAGAAGAAATCAAATTAGTCCCAACTACAGTTCCTGTGGAAGTCTGTTTAGAATTCAGCTAAAACCAAGCAAAGCAGCTGGCTGACTCAGAGCAACAAAGTCCTGCACTGAACTAAACATGTAAACTTGAAAGGTAAATTCTGACCTTGTTACTATTTTCTTCAAGCCATCCTGCCACTGCACACTCCATCACTATTTTATAAACTACTAAACGTTTATATGTGTCAATTAATGTTCTACTGTAAGAACCAGGAGAGTGAGAAGTTCACTGAATCCAGATGATAGAACCACATAATCATGTATTATAGCAAACTACAACAAGCCAGGCAGGAAAAAGAATACTGAGTGAGAACAAGAGAGAAGACATGTACATTAGATGAAAAGGTGAGAAAGTTGTGCAATGCATAATCAAGGTGGGGAAAAGAGGAGTTTACAGTACAGGCCAAGGCTGGGCACAGCTCTAAGGGATCAGCCTGCACCAGCAGAGAGAAGCATGGAGAAGCATGTTCTATTTGGCAAGTACCCCAGCTGTTCCCCATCTCACTCAAAATATGCTTACAACTGAGATGCATTTGGCAGTGGCTGGACATGAGGGTACTACAGGGATGGTAGCTCTCTCACATCATTTGACGTTGAGCTTCCTCTTCAGTGTGCCAGAGAGAAGATGGACAAAGCTTTGGCTGTTTGCTTTACAGAATGGGTCTGACAGCCAGGCAGAAGGGAACTACAGAAAGCCCACACGCTTGCAAAACATCCAGGAGAAGTTTTAGGTAGTCCAAAGAGCATTCACATAAAAACCTCCCACAGCCTGAATTTCAGGTCATGCTAATTAAGCACTAGATGCAGGCCTTTAAGAAATCTTTTTCTCCAGTCAGTACTGCTCTGAACATAGCAGAGAGTAGTGGCTTAAACTACTGCTTTAAAGGCAGTGGTAAAATTAGCTTTTGGTTGCAGACATAATTTAGAAGTGGAAGATTGTAGCAGCCTTTGGGCCAAATTTTGATACCCTGGTGTTAATAATGTGTTGTTCTTGTTCTTCTTGGTGGTAAGTTTCCAATCAAAGGAAACAACAAAGGAATCAACTTTTTGCATCACAAAGAGTTTTAGGCATAGGTGGTGACATGAGTTGGAACCAGGAGCTGAATCAGGTCTCTTGCACCTGAAATCCCTTTTCCTGGTTGCTAGACATCACTGCTCCCATTTGCTGTTCTGCTGCCCTAATAAACACAGGTATTTTGAAGCATGTCAAGAACCAAGGGTTTGAGTAACAGAGCCACTAACCTGAGCTCACTGCCACTAACCTGCCCTGGCCTTCTTGCTGTTTCTCAGTTGGTGGCTCTGGGGCTCACTCAATTTAACTTGACAAAGAAAGCAGAACATTCTTCTGCTGTTAGTGAGCTGAATAGGCTCAATGAAGTGTCAGTCAGCACCAGAGCAGCTCAAGAGACTCGGCCACTTATGGCTGGGCACAGGAACAGCTGGGGCAGGAACAGACATACCTTTCAAGAGAGGAAATGCCTAGATGAGCTTGACAGCATTGTCAAACCACATGCAGAGTCTTGCAATCTTTCCTTGCAATCTCACTTGGAAAGTCGAGATTCCAGAATCATCAGTGGAAAAATCGTAAAATAAAGATTTTATTATGGTTTAGTTCATTCCTGAGAAGTTGCTTTTCTGATATATCACACTCACTACAGCCAAGTTACTCAAATTATTGGTGGATAGGAATGGCCTGTGCCAAGGAGGCTTTACAGGCAGCAGCCGGTTCATTTAATTACAGGTAGACATATTTTGTGTCTCTAATTCAAATGCTGCCCACACAAGTACAGTTTGCTTCTTCTAAAGCAGTCCATTTGACCTAGATAACTGCTACTCTCTCTCAAGACAAAAACTCTTCTCACATTCTTTTTAAAGTTCTTTCATGTTGCAGGCTTATATACCCAGGGGTACAGAAGTTTTAAGAAAATGAAATTAAACAAGGACTGTAAGACATATGAGAGCTTAATCATTGACACTAAAATACAAAAATTAAAACAACTGACCCTGAGGCATTCTAGGACTTAAAAAGTTTTCTACTTAGGCTTTTGAAAATCACATTTAAAAAATAACCAGCTCAGAACTTACCTCTGTGATGCTTGCCTTAAAAAGATGCCTAGAAAGGTTTTGTATGGTAATATTATGTACTGGAAGGTTTACACAGAATTTTAATGGAAAGAGTTATTGCCGGCATTCAGAGGAAACCACTGTTTCATTGCTCTCCATTTTCCCTCCAATCAGGACTTCTCAGCTACTGCCAGTCCACTGCACTGCTTCAGGAGTTGCTTTCAACTAAGCTCCCAGTGGAGCATCTGATATTTTTCCAAGAAAAGCTCTTGAGACTCTGAACGAACAGTCCTTTCAGCACAATCCCTGTGCCCAACAACTTTCTACATAAAAGCCCTCATTATGAATTTTGAGTCAGTGGAGTTTTCTCAGTCAGTGTGTGTTGCTGATCAGACTTTCTTGACCTAGAATTGATCTCATATAGTTTGCATGAAGCCCTAAACCACATTTCAAATGCTGTACAGGCTAATGACTACAAAAGAAAAAAAGATCCAGAAGAAAATCACATTAAAAATTTGATTCAGAATTGGCAGCTCTGTAACCTTTCCCTTAGCTGCCATCTCATTAACATATTTGTTCAAAAGCCTTTTCTCTGCTTCATTATATAATTTGCGTTACAAAATCCAGATAAACGCTCATTATTCCCAGATCTAATAATGGCTTAGTGAGCTTCCTTTTTCTTCTCCTTTTATTTTTTCCAGAGAAAGATGGGGGGGGCAGATGGGGCTTGTTTAGATGGGAAATGAACCATACCAATTTTGGAGTAAGATCTGTGACAGCTGTTGTCTATGGCATATCTTTCATGATACATTATGCAAAGACTAGCGAATTATTATTTCAAATACCCCTGCAAAGTAGAAGAACTAATATTATTGCCCGTATATGACAGACTAAGAAGGCCAGTTTATATTTTCTGCATCTCCTGTATCTCACTGTTCCACACTGGGCATGGTCTGTCACATTGGAGACATTGCTTGAGTCACACGACTGGAAGGGATCAGTTGTAGCAGCAGGGATATAAATGCTTGGCCTTCCATTATAAAGTTCTGAAGGTATTGGTATTGGCATTGAAAACGTGACCTTCTGTTTATTTTTCTCTCAATTTCCTATGTAAATTTCCCGGGACCTCTGGTGTTGTCTGTCCATCCCAACCACAGCAGAGTATCCCCAGGGAGGAAATGCAGGTTGGAAATTTCACCTCGCACGTACTCGGATACCCTGAAGTGCTCCGAGAGTCCCTGGGGAAGCAGTGAGGCCTGGGGGTCTGCCGGGGCACGGCTGAGCAGCCCTGCTGCGGGCCTGGGGACGGGCGGCGGGGGACTGGCGGTGGCTCCCTCACGCCTGGTGATGGAGGGCAAACGCCCCTTCTCACGAGCTGGCGACAGCATTGGCCCAGGAAGGCCAAGGTGGGTCCATGGGAGCGATAGTACCGTGACCACCCGTCAAGAGGCGAAGGGGCCGTGCCCCCGCCCTCAGCGACCCGCAGGTCGCGCTTTTCCCCTCGGGGCTCCGCGGGCGGAGGGCGCGGCCGGGCCGGGTCCGAGGGCAGGGTCCGTCCAGCCTGGAGCAGCGAGTGCAGGAGCCCTGCCAGCTGCTGGACAGCAAACTGGAGTGGGAAAGGAGGAAACTGAGACCCCGGAGTTCCTCTAAGGACTGTTGAACTAATCTGTGGGTAACTGTCTGAAAACCAATAACCAATACTTGTCTGCCAATGCTGTTGTTTCTCCTTTAAAGAGTTTTTGGCGAAGCAGCTGTTTGGGGTGGAGTTACTGCAAGAGAGCCTTTCAGTTTCGTTTCCTTTTTTCTTCTCTGCTCTTAGAAGAAAGGATATCCAGCAGAATAAAAAGAAAAATGGCAGGAGAGAGCAGGTTCTGCAAAAATTGGTAAGTGATATTTCATCCTTTCCACCTCTGCAAAGGGGGGGTTTCAAGAGTTTTTAGGATTTTCCTTAATGTTATTCAGGTCTCCTGTAAGAAGGGGAGCAGAGCAAGACCACATAGCAGGAGTATGCTAGCCATTGAGTAGGAAACAAAAATTTTTTTGAATCCGTTTTCATATTTACAGGTTGCTGCTTTCATGCTACTTTGCTGTGCAGAGGTTTCTTCCAAAGCCCTCTCCCCTGCTTCATGTTCTCTTTTTAGACGATACCTTTGTAGGCAATTTTACAGTATCTGGCAGAGATAGGAGTCCGTGCAGCTACCTCACTTTCCCCCCATGACTGATGGTTCGTTCTGTTGCTATGTTTGCAATTAAGTGATAGAATACTATTTTTTTTTTTTTTGAGGATAATTTGCTATCTCTCGTAGCATAGAAAGCTGAAAAGGGCCAATAGGATAGCATAACTTGATTTATCTTGAACAGTAGCAAGACCGTTGGGAAAATTATACAAATGAAGGCAATGAAACACTGTAATTAAAACCATGAGTCAAACTTAGAAGGGTTAAACATGAATTTTGCCTCAATTTTATTTGGTCACAAAGGAAAAATGTTTGTTTACTCTTCTCTCCCATATATACTTGATAGTAAACGAGACGTGTGTGCTGCCAATTTCTCCCTCCATGAAGCCCACTGCATGAGGTTTCTCACCCTCTGTCCAGAATGTGATGAACCAGTTGCTCAAAAGGATATGGAAGATCATCAGACTGAAGCACACAAGCAGGTGAGGAATGCTACATGTTTTTCGGGGTTTTCTTGCAAGTAGCAAAGAGCCCTGCCAGGCCTGAAGCAGTACTTTCCCATTACTGTGCTCTATATTTACTAGCTTTTAATTTCCGTAATTATTTGACCAGAAAATTTGTAAGGGTCTGATATGACCCTTCAGGCCTAGTTACAGCATCTGTTGATCTTATTGCACACTAAGCTTAAGAGAATGAAGATTCCACTGTGGTATCAGTTTCCTCACCAGTACAAAACACAGGTGAGGTACAGATACACGACCCTATTGCTTGTGAATTAGTACGAGCATGCAAGGCAAGTGATTTGATTTGAGGAAGACAGACAATGCCTAATCTGACATGAACCTTGCTTATACAAAGCTTTGATATCAACTCACGTTTTTGACAAAAACTGGACTGGCAGAGTACATTTATCAGTTCTTCCTACAGCAAGGCAATAGCATTTTTAGTGGCATTAAGAACTTTGTAGATAGAGGTACTGTGGTAAAGCATGAATACACAGCCATGACTTTTTACTGTCTTACTAGTTGCACTGTTTTAGCAATTCCACTGATTTCAGTTACTTAAAAGAACACATGAGTAAATCCTGTGGCAAACCTCTAGAACACCAGCATACCTCCACAGTGTTATCAGAGTGGCTGTTACAATTTCGCTGAATATTAGACCTAGACTTTTTAGTTAAAACTCAGTCAAAATCTTGAATACACACTATTTGCATCACACTTTGCATTTCTTGTGAGCATTTTTGAGAACTGGATCCTCACATAGAATGACAGTTTTTGGCAGAATCATCAGGTACCTCTTTTCCTCAAAGTTTCATCAACACAGGTCAGGCCTGATGGAGTAACAAAAGTTCACCAACGGTTGATGATTGGGTTGAAAATCACAGGAATATCAGCACCTTGAAGCTGCATTGATACATGAAAGCATCAACCATCCTCCTATGCTCCAAGTGAACTTCTCTATGTTCTGTTTGCAGATCAGATGCAGTCTTTGTCACCAAAGTGTGCAGCAATACCAGCTGGAGCATCATGAGGTAAATATAGAGTGCAGTACTTTTTACCTTCCAGCCTGACCCCTTTGATCAGACACCAAAAATCAGACTGCAAAAACATGTAAATTCTTGACTCCTGTCCTGGGCCATGAAGAAACTTAAACCTCTCAAGGGTTTCAGTGTTTTGGCATGCTTTTTCCCCCTTGTAATGAAGTGTATTCCATTTTGGTTGCCCATCCAGTTGTGATGGGATAGTCTGTTCCAAAAGATAATTATTACCTTCTCATCCTTGATACCTCAAGCTGATGTTTTTTGAGGTCTTCTCAAAGACATTTCAGTCCTGCCCCCACACTCATATTGCTTGCTTTTCCAAAGGAGTGAGAGCGTATGAAACATCTGAGGAGAAGATAAACAAAAAGCTTGGCAGAACCTGGAAGTGAGAGCAGCAGTGAAAACACAGCAGCCTTCCCTTTGTAGTGGTAGCTGAAGTATTGGAATTTTCTGAGTTGGCTTGTGCTCTGTTGCTAACCTATACTGGCCCAGAACACCTTCAGAGCTGTTCATTCTCATTTTGCCTTATATTGCCTAAATCATCCTAAAATAAAGACAGCTGAGACAGATGAACTGCTAATGCAGCTAAGCCTGCATTTGATTTTGTAGATACCCCTTATGAAGGGTATTCTTAAACAGCCACTCATTGCTCTCACTCAGTGCCCTTTTAATATTGGTAGGAAATTTGCAATAATTTTCTCTATTTGTGTACAGGCCAAGGAATGCCAAAAACGAGCCATGAAATGCAACATCTGTGACCTTGAAATGCCCTTCAGCAAGCTACAGGAACACCTGGACACCTTTGCTAGCCAAACAGAGAAGTGTCAGGAGTGTAACAAATACGTCATGTACAAAGACCAGCAAAAACACAAAGATATTTGTCCGAACAGTAGTCTGTCCTATCATATGGATGTGAATTTTCAAACCAGTGAAACATCCACTAATGCAACAGTTATTCACTCTACTGGTAAGCAAAATTCCTCATTGTCATGTATTGGGGCAATTCTGTTAAACCTCAATGAATATTGTCCTGCCTTCTCTACAATTCTCAGTAATCCAAGCTGGAAGGGATTGTTGTTTAACCAACCACAGTGAAAGGGCCAAGTGTTGCTTTCTATTATGTTGGTAAAACCAGTGTGGTTCCATGAACTGGTGGCTCATTGGCCATGTTCTTCATGCCTCCCTTATATTCTGGAAGTGAAATTCCTTCTGTCAGAAAATAAGTGGAATTTGTTCTGCTTTCTTTGTTACACAGGGGAAAATATGACTTAGAACTTCCACTTCATAGACAAAGTCAGTGATGCATACTTTGATTTCTTGAAGTTGAGAGCAGCTTTGTTAAGCCTAAGGTGTTGGACCGAGTATGTCAAGACAAAAAAATTAATGAATCCAGTAAATGATTCCAGAAAAGAATAGGCATCAGCAGCTGCAGTGGTTGGCATAATAAACTACAGAGAGCAAACCCTTCTAGCAACAGAATTAGCTGGGCCAGGGTAGTAGTGAAGCATCTTGAACTGCAAAACATGGGGCTGGAATGGCATTTCAAATATCCTGAAGTTCAGAGAAGTGATGGTGAATTGGGTTTGTGCCAAAAGCAAAATAAAGTCACAGCTCAAATTTCTTCTTGGCCAGTGGAATCAGCATTCTGTTTTTCTGTAGAACCAGTGGAATAAGTAGATCTGAGCAGCCTGTCTAAATAACTAGAGTCAATGCTTTGTTTGTCTCCAGTTTTTTTCCCTGATGAAGGTATTGGTGGCAATCTTTGTCAGAAATGCAATAAATCATTCCCAGATGATCAGTACTCCCAACATCTGGTAAGCATATTTGAAACTGAGCAAAGTCCCTACACAAGCCTCACCTCTATCCTAAATCACAGCATGGCCACATGGTTGGGTGCAATGCGAGGCTCCACCTCATCATGCATACTCTCTTTTAACAGAATAAATGCAATGCAGCCCATAAGCTGACAAAAATTCTTGCTGGACAGTCAACTTCAAACCACATCAGTGATCCACCACAGTCTTCTTCCTCCCTGGCTTCCTCTTCCTCATCTGAGAATGCAATGTCATGGAAAGATGTCCGTCCTAAGGAGAAAGAAAGGGATCAGTCACTGACATCCAAAACCCCAAAGAACAAAAAGATTGGTTTTTCCTCTCCCACAAGAGGTGAATGTTCCATATCACCTCTGGCTCTTAAAGACACTCAATCTTTTGACATGCTGGTGACCTGTGACCATTGTAACATTCTGCTGCCACTTCCAACCCTTCGGAAACATGAGGTGAGAAGTGACACATTGGACTTGGCCTCCTACCTGCAAAGGGCCGTAGCTACGCAGTCACTACTTATTTTCACAATGACTGGGACCATCCCTCCATTCCAAGTCTTGATATGTTTGCCATAGGTACAGTCTGTTCGTAGAATGTCGAATTTGTTAATTCCATTGACTATTTATGCTCAGATCTACACGAAAAAGATCTATTGTCTATAGTCTGCTTCAGTTTTAGGAAAATAATAACAATGACTCAGGCCATTAATTTTAAGCTCAATTCCTGGAAAGTCTCTCACAACTGTCCTTATTGGCTGAAGGCTGATGTTGTTCCTGCTAAGCAAATGGTAGGATTGTATCTCAGCTGCATCAGAGGTGAAGCTCTAGATAATTTTCCATCCCAACAAAAGTGCCCAGTTGCCTCACTACTGAATATGACGGCTTGTTGAATGTTAAATTTTTCTCTGATGTGACTGTTACATATTTTTCTAGATCAAATGTCAGCATTGGACAACTTTGCAAAAGGCTACAATGAAACAAAAATCAAGCCATGAAGGAAAAGGTACTGCAGAATTTCAGAAATTTAGAATAGATTTCATCTTTCAGGATTATTCTACACTGTCTTAACAGGAGCAATGGGACATTTTGCAGAGGAAGGGCATCTAGTAAAGCTAATATTTGGAGTGCCACAAAGCTCTTTAGATTCCAACAGACAGTGGGTTCCCGTGAGGTTACACTAAGGAAGCATTGCTCCAGACCCAGTCTGTTTTCACTCTCTTGACTCAAACTAACATGTCTCGTGCTTCACAAATTAAGATGCTTTGAAAAGTGCAGTCCTTTCTCTACTGAAACAGAGACCAGAACATCCTTCTCTGCTTTTCAGTTCCTGGCAGAATCATTTCCTCTCAATCTAATTTAATTAAGTGAAATTGAAAGCCATTGTTCTCAATCTGTCCTTTTTCTACTTGATTCAGTAAGTGATGTATTACTTCTCCCTGTAAAACTTCACTTTCCTGGTGAATTAAAGAGAGAAAGCACCAAAGTAAGAAATAGGGGGTTTGTCTAGTTTTGAATTACAGGACTCTGGTCTTGAAATAGAAATGAGTAAGTACACGGTAATTACATGGATTATTTGAACTGCATTATATTGTTCAACTGAGTGATGACATAGGAAGGCTGTAAACCTGAAACTTTAAAAACACTCGTAACTGGGCTTTGTTTGGTTCCAGGAGACTTTCTACAGCATTCGTGATTAAATCTGGAAACAGAGGCATGTGTGCAGACAAGCTTCAGCTCAGCTGTAGCAAAAGGCCCTGAATGTATGATAGCTTTATCAGCAAATAAAAGTGCAGATTTGCTACTCTGGATTAAGAACAAAGAGTGACTCTGACTTTTTATTCCTTATCAAAAGAAGCATTAAAGGTTTCACCATAAAACTGTAGAAGTGATGGGGGCTCAACAACTGTTTTCATTTCAAATATTTATGTATAAGCTTGCCTTAGGAATGTACTTTCCCCACCTGCTTCAGCAGAGAGAGCAGCTTATTTTAAAATATATGTTCTGAGGGACAGAAGGAAATAAGGAATTTCAGAATAGCTTGTGATTTGAATGCCACCAATTCCTCTTGTGCTCGCTTGAGCTGGGAACTTGGTGTTTTATCTGGGCATGGCCTGGTGAAATTAGAAAACATTAAATCCTGCTCTCCATCCTTTCAGTGAACCACTGAACCAGAAGCAGACAAACATCTTGGTCTTGGGAAATGGCAGACACATCCCAGGATAACTGAGGGTGTTTGTCTCCTGAAGTACAAGTGGAAACTGATAGACCCGAATGGTAGGAAAGGCAAACATTAAGGATGGGCGGATGCTCATGGAACAGCAAACAGACAGGAGGAAAAGGCAAGTAAGGAGATGGTGCTCACACAAGCCCTGTTACCCCAAGACCACTGCAGACTGTTGTCTCGCACTGTCACAGGTTACTGTGACAGCACAGAGGGTCATGCTGCAAGAGAGGGGTCAAAGTGACCGTGTCTGAAACGGGCCACAAACCCACCTTTAAGCTCAGAGTGGGCTTTAGGGTTACAGCCCTCTCCCTTGGAGGGGTGGGAAGGCCGTTAAAGCCCTTCCTCTGCCCCGGGAGCCCCGCGGAGATGTCTCTGCGCTCGGTGCTGCAGTGTCACCGTGCGGCTGTTGGTGGCAGCGGCGCGACTCGGGAGGGAGGGGAGCGTGAGGCAGAGCCCGGTCCGCCCTGCTCCGGGCACGGGCACCGAGCGGGCAGCAGGAACGTCGGCCCCCGGCTGGGGCAAAGACAACCCCACCTGGTGCCAGAGAGCCGGTGTCCATGGCCTGGTCTGGTGCCCTGTGTGCAGGGGTACAGCTGCCAGGACTATGTCTCGGCACCAACAACCTTCACAACAAAATATCTCTCTGAAGGATTTTTAAAACCCCTGTAAACAATCGGACTCCGTCCTTCTTTCAGGGTGGGGAGAGTGCTGTTACGGCCGCCCCAAATGTCACCGTGGTGCTGGAGGTGCTGCCCACGTGCTGCCCCTGCTCTCAAGCTCGGTGACTTCCTTGAGGACAAACTCCTCGGTTTTGCAGAATGGCTTCTGTCTAAACTGCCGGGCCCCAGAGAAAGGGTGAAGGGCACACTCCTTTGAAGAACACGAAAGTATGAAAGCAGATAGCCCACACATCTGCTAGCCTGAGCTCCGAGGTCCGTAAGGGGTGTAGTAATAGGGTAGCACAAAGTTCACAGTGAGAGAGAAGCAGCGCTCTTTGGTTTCGTTCGCTGTGCTGGTGCGGCGGCTGCGGTCACTAGATGGCAATAAAGACCCAACGTGCAATAGGGAAGCTGATTGAGCTCGGCCTGGATTTGCCCCAGGAGTCAGAAGCGGAAGATAATAGAGAAACCATGCAAATAAGTGTGCCATCCTTCTGCTTGGTAATGAGGATTTGTTTTCTTATTGTCTGTTTCGTAAAAAAAAAAAAAAAAAGGTTGTGTTTACCAAGCATAAAATTAATATCAGATTAAAAATGTATTTCTGTGCAAGAAAAGGAAGCTCAGCCTCACCAGGACAGGTACTTAGGGGACATGGCATCATACCGCTGAAGCACTGCTGAGGTTTCAAATGCACTGGGATTTCAGTGTGACACATTTTTATTTGTTGGCAGTGGCAAGAGGCAATCCATTTCTTTATGACTTTCTTTCCCCAGTAAAACCTTACTTACCTGCCTCTCTGTGTAGTATTTTTTTAAACAATCCTTTGTCATGGTGAAAACTTCAACACCAATCTCTTAAGATACCAGAATGAAGGATACCTTGTGTTTGTTCATTTCCTCGGTGCCATGTGCTGGTGGCTGCTCCTCACTATGCTATGTGCTAGTGTATATTAATTATGTATTAATTGCTCAAAGGTTAATCTCATTTGAAGGAAGGAGTTTTGTGTGTACAAAACATTGCAAAGCCAGCTGGCATATCCTACTCCCAAACACTGTTGTGATTTGAAAGGAGTGTTATGGGAAGCAGAAGGAACTAAATGAGGAAATTAAATTGACAGTATACCCTGCAGTGAGCTGATGGGGAGAAGCTGAATGACCTAATTTTGAATTTGCCCACCGCTCCTTCTTAGTGATTCTGTTGCAGAAGATCTCAGGACTTACTTCATCTTCTATGGGATGTGGATTTTCAATAATCCAGAGGGTAAAAGCCATCTGTTGAGCCAACACAAGGCCTCCACACATAAAGAAAAAACAAGCAACATATATGTTACAAACCATACCCAACTATGTAACTTGTGTAGTACCTTATTGAGGGCTAGGAGTTGGACTCAGTGATCCTTGTGGGTCCCTTCCAATATGACATATTCTGTGATTCTGTGATTCTGGGACTGACATCTCTTAATTTACTGCTGAAGGGCTTTCTCAGTGCCTTGAGATGAGCCACATCGAGATAAAATTTGGCAGAAACTTGAGCTCAAGTACTTTTTTGATTATTTAGAAAAAAACCACGAAAAGTAAACAAACTACTAGATAGATGACAATATTCTGTGGTATATGAACACATGTCCCTGCAACTCAAAGAAATTCAGTAGAAGTGCAAGTAACCAGTGGCGGAGAGTGAGTGGATTTTTCCACAGAAAATTCCACCTGTTGTGTAGGGCTTGGAGCCCAGTGCCAGCGCTGTCAGCATATTAAAGATGCTTTTCAGGAATAAGGAATATGCTTTTTATAGAGACTTGCACATGGCAAGAGCTGATGTGGGTGTTAGAGGAAACACTGAGTAGAGTTGAAGGTGAGGAGTGAAAATTGCTCTTTTCAAAGTAACTTGTAAAGGTTGGTAAGAGTGGCTGGTACATGGATCAGTGCTGTGCTGGTTCTCGTTGTGGGCTGTTCTGCAGAGCTCCATGACACTGAGCTGTGCTGTTCTGGAGGCATGATGAAAAAAACAGTAGACTTGAGTGACTGTTACAGAAAAGGTTTTCTGCATTTGTTTGAATTCAAACTGTTTGCTACTTAAGTTTTCTCTGATGTAATTTTTGAATAGAGAATCTATTACACCTTTTTGTGATGTAGTAATTTGGTTGTGTGAAGAAAGATAACATTAAGGTACCCCCGAAAATTCCAGGCAGTTGAAGGATTTAGGAAAATTTATTTCCAAAAGCAAGATACTAAAATTAAAGAACATTAAACCTAATGGTGATAAAAACACCGGGCCTGGAGAAAAGACATGCCCCTGTTCTTCTCAGGGCTTTTATTGTTTCTCCTGGCACCTCCATGGTGGGGGCCTTCTGAAAAGTCTGGAGAACTTATCTTCCCATGGCAGGGAGCCAATCCCTGTGGAATGCGGGAGGTGGCTCTGTCTCATGTGGGAAAATTCCCCTGAGTGAACATAAGCCCCTATCTCCTTGAAATAAGTCTTCCAAAATATTTTATCTACACCTACAGGTTGAAAAGCTGTTTTTTATATAAAGGACAGGCTACATTTTTCTTAGTGCTTTCCCAGTAAAGATGTTATTTTAATGCATCTCATTGTGATGTAGATGAGGGGCAAAGGTGGGGGAACAAGAACAGTTTAGGAAAAGGTGATCAGCTCTGACATAAAGAATACAGAATGCAATAAAGGTGAGCTAAAACAAGGGGATAAAGGAAAAAGACTGATTACATGTTACCCCAAACCAGCTTCCAACAGGTATGGAATAGAAATGTTTTGAAATTGTGTCCTTTCTTGTGAACTTAGTTTATCATAAGAATAAATCATCCTCCCCTCAACTCAGCCACCCTGGCCCACCAACAGAGGCATAGGGAGAATATATAATGTAAATAAGCCTATTTTCTGAGTGATCCAACCCTGTAGGTATTTATTTCCAGTCTGGAGAGGGCAATGAAATGTGACAAAACAGGATTTTAAACTGAGTTGCCTGCACTTATTTTTCTTGCCAAGTAGATAAATGTAAACGTGCACCATAACAGATAAAGATGAATCCCATATTGAATATTTCGTTGGAGAAGCAACAAACTGCACTAAAAATTGATGAATGGCAAATATGTTCTTATTTAAGCATTTATTTTTATGGCATTAACAAATAGAAAAATATATGGGAGTATGCAAATATTTCAAAGAGACATTAACATAAACTGAACAACATCAAGTTGCTAAGTCTTCATGGAGATTTTTTGCTTCAGTATTGTGGACATTATCAAAGCACATATAATGTGGCTGGTTGAAACACTGGAAATGGATTTAATTCTTCAAAAGCCTGAGCTTTCGTGGTTTGTCTCTATTGAGAGCTCAAAATTTTTGAATGTTCAATAAATCTGCTTTACATTGCTTTTATGTACATACCTGTGTGCATGCATATATTATTATAAGATGTGCAATTGGATCTTTTTAATAGATTTTTCTTTAAATTTTTATTTAAAAAGTCAAAGAGATGGTGTAAGCTGCGGGAAGTAGAACCTTGTATTAAATAAACTTTACCAAAGAATGATTGTCTACAGTAGGAGTTTAAGCTTTTCATTGTGGACTGCTTCTATTTAATAAAAAGTAGGACTCTTGTCCCATTGCTGCTTGAACTTTTAGAAGCCACCAAGGTGTCTGTGGGGTCGCTGCTGGGTTAATATGCTTCCCCTAGCGGGGCCAAGTGCTGAGCCTGGGGCTGCTGCTACAGGCCCTGCAGAGGTCCCTAAACCGGCAAATTGGCTTCTCAGCGTCCAAGTTTGCTTTTTATTTGCTAATAATAATTCCTGGGCTTCATCTTCTGCTGGATGCTTAAGCTGTATTTCTCTCTACATCACCACAATTAATGTATAAGCTCTGAAATGACAGATAATGTTTATTATGAATTCCTCAAACAAGGTCCCTGAAATAACCTCCAAGTATTTGTAATTGTAATTGTACATTTTGTAATTAATTATGCAAACCTACTTTTAACATATCTTTAGGTAATCAGAACAAAAGAATGCAGTTGTCTTTGTTAATTATAATGAAAAATTACTTACAAATATTGTAATTATGCACATTACTCTGTCTGCTGTCACTTATGGCTGGGGTACCTTTAGGCAGTATTATTTTCCTCCTGTTTTCCTTGTAACAAAGGTCTAGTGAAATAAAAAGGGATGAAGTTAGAGGCACTGTAGTTTAATTTCAGAAAACATTATTTTCTCATTGAGATCAGAATTGGCAGCATAGCATCAGCTGGGGAAGTGGTGTCCTGTCCCTGTCCCAGGAATGCTGCTCTGGGGTGTGCTTGGATGTAGGAGCAGACAGAAGCCCTCATGACTCCCTGCACCAAAGCTTCACGGAGGAGGGCTCTGCACTTGATGGATTAAAGCAACACACCACCTTGCTGTGCAGGTAAAGCAGAACCTGTTCATGACTACTTAAGATTGCTTTTTAAGTGTTTGAGAGCACTTCCATTTATTTTTGAGATAAAGCTGTACCTGCCCCTATCAGCTAAGAATTTTTCTACTAAGGTTTACTAAAATGTGTTTGCAAGTCAGGTTTTCTTTAAGGTGATGAAGTCACAAATCCAAAGGTCTCCAGGTCAGTTCTTGAGAGCTGGACAAATGTGACAATTAGTTATGGACTCAAATTCATCTTTCTGGCACTTAACACGATGAAGTGCCTTGTCCTTCTGCAGAAGCAGAGTGGACCATACCATCAAAATGGGCCAGCTCAGCCTTTGGCCCTCATGTCTTGTCCAGCAAACAGCTGATAAAGTAAAAGGCATTAAATCAAGTTTAAAAGTTCACTTTATAGCTACCCTTTAAAGCACAGAAAATGCTTTGAATTTCCATAGCTTAACAATCACCAGAGGTCCATAATGTATTATTAACTATCTTTGTTTTGCTAATACACGTTTTCTGATGTTTCTAGTGCTGGAAATGTTAAATGGCCACACCTGAAGATCTAAGCTCAACCTTTAGCTTGTGCTTCCAAGACCCAATTTCCAAAGATGCTTTATGAGCAGTTCATGGAACAATGTCATCACATGACCTGCACTTCTCATCAGTCTCATCTCTGTGTGCACAAATGGCTCCGTGGAACACATATCTCTGTTCCACTGGAAGCCTGACAGAAAATGGTGAATTCTTATTTTTTATTTGTATGAGTTTTACACCCTCCCCAAGCTGCGCTAACGGCCCCATCACGTTCAGGATTGTGTAAACACATGAGGAAAGTGATGCTCTGAGCAACTTAACCTGTTATATAGAGCAGGGAAAAGGTGAAAGGGGGACTTTTTTCCTACCTCTTGCAGAGACTTGGAGCTGAGAGGTGCTGATCTCACAGGTCATTTGGTGAACCCAGCAGGTCCAGGCTCTTGGCTCATTCCTTTTATGCCAAAACCAGAAAACAAGACAAAAATATGCTTAAAATATGTCCTTATATTTAGAGGCATTTCAGAGGAATTGGGTGCACATGTTTTTTGATGAAAATTCTGACAGTGGTTTCTATTTGAGTGTATTTTCATGTGCAAGGTCAGGCCATGATAGCATGTTTCTTCCATTTTGGGTTTTTTGGGGGGTGGCTGGGGGTGGAGGCAGGGTACTCTGTTCTCTGCCACTTTCTAAAATCCAGAAGAGAAGTGGCAATTGCTCTGAACTCTTTTTTTTTTTTTTTTTAATTCTACCTCCATTTTCCAGATATTTGAAGCTGTAGAGACACACAGAGAGAAAACTGGTAGAAACACGAGAGCTGATGCTCGTCCTTGATTTCAGAACCTGACCTAAATGACTTTGATCTCTGCAAGCAAACCAGCTTCACAGATACCTGCAAGTGCTGCTGCCATCCTGCACACAGCATTTTAGTGTCAGGCAATTATAAACTATAACGGTGATGCCACTTCAGCTTTGGAGTTTACCATTTTAATTTTGTCTGTTGCTATGGCAGCAACAAATGATTGTGATCACTGCTGTTTATATTGCAGTCCAAATCACATCAATAGGGATCTTGGAAACTAAACAATAAAAATCTGACTTAACTGTATAATGCATTTGTTGTTGTACATAATAGGTTGCTCACAATAATCAGGATTCTTCAAAATCTTTTTTCCTGAAACATTTGGAAAATTCCTTTAACGGGTGGTCAAGTGATTGTTTTCAATACATACTTATCCAGTGCTCTTCACACAGCTGGACAAGATTTCTTTTACACTGTTTCCTGAGTATATCCTTGAGAACAAATATCTTAATGGCCTTTGTAGTGTCAAAGAAAGGTTACAATATCTTTTTACACACTGTACTGATCATAGTAATGCATTAGGTCTACAATAATGTATCTTTAAAAAAGTAATTCAGTGCTCCCACACTCTGTCTTGTCTATTTAGATTGTACAGGCTGGAGTCTGTGCTGAAACATCACTCCTGTTCCTGCCCTCGTGCTGAGGAGACAGCAGAGTTGGCAGGGTGCTAGTTCATCTCCTGTGTGGGTAAGGAGACCCACCTGTACCTGCCCCTCCTCGAGCCCATATCTGCTTCTGCCCCATGGGTGTCAGATGCCCAACATGGCTGAGCTGTTGGGGTTGAGCCTGGCAGGGCTGGGACCCCTCTGCTGGTGCTGTGACTTTTCTTGCAGAAAGTTCAATCTTGATGGGAGAGCCCAGAAAGACAATTTGCTGTTTAAATGACCCAACACACATTGGGCATATTGAAGAAAAAAGCTATTTCCCAGTGACTACATCTCATTAAAAAAGCAATTTTCCAATCAATTACAATGCAATTTACCTGCTAACTGTTTAATTATCAAAAAAAAAAAAAAGCTATTTTGTTCTCTGTTCCTATATTTATGAACCATGCTTTAAAATCTCATCTTCGGAGTAGCTGTTTGGAGGAACATGACCAGCCTATTGGTGCAATTACAGTAAAGTTAAAATTTTCACTTCAATGCATTGTATTAGTTCAAGGAAATATTGTTTGTAGAGAAGCTTTTGAAATAGGAGATTTATTGATTTCTACAAAAGCTTGAATCTTTATTGTTATTTTCATGCACTATAAAAATGGCATTATCTTCTGTAGGTTTTATTAGAGGAGCATTGTTTTTTATTTCCTTTTGGTTTTTTCCCTCTTGGGTAAGGATTTCAGTCCTGGAAACATGTGGTGAAAATAGAGCAAAGTTCCTCTTCAAAGGAAGACTTGTGTGTCTGGAGAAACTAAACAGGTAAATTGCAGAGGTGATGCTGGTACCCGGTTGTGACATTCTGTCTTGGGGTGAGCACCACAGTGGAGGAGGCACTTAAAGCTCACTTCTTGGAACAGGAAGACATTCCAGTAGCAGGGCTGCCGTGCCTTGCAATTTTCATTTAAAATCTTGTAGTAGTTGGTGTTTCTTCTTAAAGCTCCAGCTCCCAGAGTTATCTGAGAGGAGGAAAAGAGCTGAGAAGTGAGGGGGCGGGGAGAGCTCTTAATTAGGAGATAATTAAATAGGCATTTTTCCACAAAGTCAAGTGGCTGCAAGATCCAGGGTGTAGCCATCAGAATGTTTTCCTCGGAGCTGAAAGGCACAGCTGTTGTAGCTGCCCCTGGCTCTGAGTAAGAACAGAGCTGTGGTTTGCAGGCTCATGCTGGCTGGATGATGATCAACACCTCCTCAAGCTTTTGCTGTGGTAGGGCAGGGGGTCAGACAGAAGCCTTGTCTCTCCCCATGGTGCTAGTGGATGCCCAGGGCTCTTAGCCACTGCTGCCACTGCTGTCAGTGGAGCCATGGTGGGCTGTGGGACCCTGAGGAGGTTGTTGTGCTCCCTGCCACCACCAGGCACCAAAGCTGACTTTTGATTCCATTTCATGCTGTTCATGTGGAGTGGCAATAAATTTGGAAGGCGAAATGAGTCCAGCAAATGGATTTTTCCTGTGAAATGTGACTTTTCTCTCTGCTAAACCTACCTATTTAGATTATAGAGCTGTGGATTGAAATGGTTTGTTCCAGTCTCCCTGCTACCAAATGCCTGTTTAAATAAAAGGTTTGCTGAATAATTCAAATAAATATTATTCAATAATTGATAAACATTGTAATAAAGATTGAAGTATAACCTAGTAAAACTCCAAGTGCCTTTATGTTCTTTATCAGCTGATTCTGCTGGGGAAAGCGTTAGTTTTTTGTGAAGGTTTTTATGCTTTGTGTTGGGGGTTTTTTTGTGTTTGTTGCTTGGTTGTTTTTTTAATTGTTTGTGGGTGTTTTTAGTTTGCTCATTTGTTTTTTTCCCCCCATTTCAACTGGCCTCGCAGAAGATGGAATTAGCATCAGCAACCAGCAAAGCCATGGCTCACAGAGACACAGTAGCAAGGGGCCTCGACCTCCTAGATTTGAATCTCATTTCCCCATATGTAGGTCCTCCTACAAGTTAATGACACATTGGTGCCACATGGGTGAAATGAGCTAGATACATGCCTAGATGTTCAGTTTGGCTCTGCTGTGGTTTTTTATTGCTACTACAGCAAATTTGTCACAGGTGCTGTGACCTCCCTCCTTCTGGCTACACACCTGTGACTCTTCACCTTGTGAATGCTGTCAAGACAAGCTGTCACTGTGTGCAGGAGATGTTTGGGAAGTGGCGTATCAAGTGTGCTGCAGCTGGCTAAAAATAAAAATCAATAGTGAGTCACATACGCTAATGAAAATCTGTGAATTGATCAAATATTTACCATGTTGAATCTCTGATGATGACAGTGTTTTCTGTGTCATAGCCTGCTCTGGTGGGGACAAGGAAAGCACCTCTGCCTCTCTGGGGCAGAGGAAGGCGGCTGAGGGGATGTATCACCTGCCCTCCCTGCCAGTGCAAGAGGTCCTTCAAGAAGATAGCCCAGATTTACAGAGAAACGTTTCTGGTGCTGTGCCTGGGTGCATAAGAGATGCACTCACTCTCTCCCTTACCTGGGAGGGCTAGAACATTTGAAATCCCCAAGCTTGTGTACAGGGCTCTGTCTCAAAAAAGAGAGCAACTTTTTCTGGTTCTGTTACAATCCTCAGTATGGACTGTACTGCTTGGGGGCTCTTTGAACAAAAGAAAAGCCAAAAAAAGGTGTAAGGAGTTAATCCTTTCAACCTATAACATTTCTTTGGGACAGAATAGAGAGCTGTGGGGTTCAATTTCCAAGTTTGTTGATGATTCACTGTAGTAGGCAGGCTTGTGAGGTGGCAGGTAGAAGTGTGTGTATAAATAAAATAAAACATATAAATAAAACATATCACCTAGCATATATTCTTCTGAGTTGAAATGGATTTTCAAAAGAGTCAACTACTAGACAAAATTTCACTGAAATGCCTTTCTGCTTAAGTGAGTACTGCAGGAAATATTATTTGCAATAATTAACTTTTTGATTTGGATTTACAAAATCACAACAATTTTATATATAGTTTGGGATGACTTTGATAAACTTGCTCATTTTGTGCTGTCAATTTAGAGAAGACAGGAACAATTTGTTTATGAAAATTTACCATAAATAAACAATGAGACAAGACCTAGATTTATGGCTTAATAATATAATTGGGTTTTACTGAAGAAAAAGCAGTCTTTTGAGAGTAAACTTGTAATTATTTGTGTACACAAGGAAGGTGCAATGTATTGCAGATGGCTAATGAACTGCCTGTCAGTCTGTTTGGGTAAGAATTGCATTCAGTGTCAAGTTCACTGGGAAGATACAAAATTCACAAAATCCATTGCAGGTGTTATAAAAAGATTGAACAATGTAAAGGTTTCTGTGTGCAGACACCCACAGATACCCCGTGAGTGAGAGGATGGCAAGACTTCTCTTTCCTGGCTGAGCCACATGCAGTGAGTTGCAGTGGTTGGTGAGGAAGGGTTTAATTTGTCTTGGTTTCAGTGCCAATGCCTTAGAAGGGGCATTCTGTCCAGGGGGTCTCAGCCTGGGGGATCGTGTTTGTCTGGGAGCAGAGGTTTAGCCGTGAATAGGTCCAGCAGAAGTCAGTGAAACTGCTGGTTCCCAGGAAGCTGGAGTGGCAGCAGAAGAGATGTGTGGGTTAGGAGGACTGGGTGGAAGTTGATCTGGCAGAGAAATGGTATTAATCTTCTCAGTTACAGCTGAAAAAACTCCACTCTTTATCCATTAAACTGTCTTGACTATCTAGAATGAAGATACCTCTCGGACTGGCACAGAAATATCTAATTAAATGTTTAAATCATTGCATATCCATCTTGTAATGAAAACATTGTATCAGACTGTCTTTTTGAATTTAATGAATTCTTTTTTCACTTAAGCAAACTGTTCATTAATTGGAACATTAATATCTAAGCAGTTTTTTAATCCGCTATCGGAACAGAAAAATAAAATTCCCAAAGATTAATATTTATTTTTAAGGCATTTCATCAGTGGCTGATGACTTCATGAATCTATTACATCTATCACTTTACTGGGGCATGCATTCAGAGACTGCATTGGATAAATAGGTGGGATTGTTTGAATAGAGTTGGGAGAAAAAGAAAACAACTCTTTAGAGGCCCCCCTTTGAACAACGTTGTTGTTAAACTTCAGGGCAGGGAGGGGGAAAACTAACAAAAGAACTTTGTGATGTTGTTTAGAACTGAGGGGAAATCTGCTCAGAACAAATGCCTGCAAAACTTTATAACCTTTGTGGGTGGCTGAACAAAAGCTGTTACTGTCTGGTGTTACTGTACATCACGGGCATTATTTCCAAACACTTGGCTGGCACCTGGGGAGTAAATATATGCCTTGGGATTGACTGGGATCCATGTGCTTCCTCTAGAAGGATGCATAATGACTACAGCAATTGTCAGGTGCTGTGAGAGAAGGACAGGTATTATTGTCATGATTAAAAAGTGAAGGTTAAATGAATAATTTCAGAGCTGAGGCATTCTGGTATTATATCTACAGGGGAACATGGAGGGAGGAAAATGCCTGTGTGAATTTTCTTCCTCTATCTTATCAATAGTGTTTTCTTCCTCTAAGAATAACTGTTTTATGCATTTTTATACCTTCTTACTCTTCAAAATGAATATGCTGCTGCTGTTCCTCTGAAGGCTGACATTACTCTTGTCTCCATTACAGAGGGTATGAAATGGTGCCATTTTGACTGACCAAGCAGCTTTGGGCCTCAAGTTTCCTCAATTTTTTGCCACCACTGTTTGTCTGCATTAACAACAGCATCAACAATATTTCACTGAAATCCTCCTTGTGTTCTTGTGTGGTTTAAGGCTTGTGCATAAATTATATGCCAGTGAGGGAATGTCATGGTGTCTCTGATCTCTGGAGACATCTGTGATTTCTCTTTCAAGCTGTTGGGATATTCTCATTTCCTGAAATGAATTTTTTCTTGTTCTAGGAAATTCAGGAGGTTTGTTACAGCTCTTTGGGGTAAGGATTCCTCTGTGTATGGAGGTTTTACACATCCCGAAGATCTGAGTGCAAAGAAGTTCCCAAGGAAATAGACTGGGAAGGAAATCCATGCCTGTAAATGCCATGTAAGTGAGGGCAAACCATCAGAGCAACCACTGCCCCTGGCACATCCAGCCCCTTCCATCATCTCCCAGTATTTACATCACTTTCACGGTATGTACACCTCTGGCACTGCAGGGAGACCCGTGTCATCCTGCAGGCTGCATTGCTGGGATTCCCGGCTGCTCCAGGAGGCTGCTGGATCCAATATGTTCTCCCATATGTTTTAACACTTTCACATTTCTTCCATCTGTTTATGGGAAGTGTGAAGGAATTTAATGATCTTTTCTAGGGCCATTAAACCAACAGCTGTTGTCATTAATAGAGGACATTCTTCATAGCAGTGTGCAGATTCCAGTGATAAATCCAGCCCTGCCACCCTGTATTTCTTTTTACGAGTGCAGCATTTGTGCTGAAACTGAGGCTATGAATACAGTCAGTTCTTAAACTATTATTTTATGATATAGCTTTGGCATAAAAAGAGGGCTTTTTTCTTCTCCTCTGGTCCCTGAGTGCTTTTGCTATGAAATACATTTTATGCTGGGTGAAACAGAAATGGGGGTTTTGTTCCAATTTTCCTTCCTTCTCCCATTTTTGCTTTCTGTGGCAAAAAGCAAACTGAAAAGCTGGGGAAAAGATGCTCAGAAAAATAGAATATATCACAATTGAATAGCCATTTTTGGTGATGCAGAAAGAAGTTATCTTTTCCTGTTCATTGTAAAGGTTCCTCTGGCATGCAAAACTGATGGTGACCTTCGCTGTGTTTGGGGCAGACTTTTGCCTTCAGTGTCCTAGAGCTTAATGAAGACTGTAAATATCTGCTTGGATACATGTTATATCTAATTACACACTATCCTGTTTTTCAATACTTTCATTTAACTGTACAGTGAAGAGCTTTTTTGCTGCATGACTGGTTTTTCCTAGTATTTTTTTTTTTGTAAATGGTAACATAACCCAGAATAATAATTTTGAGCTTACATTACCTGATGTAAGGTAATTTTATTTTATGTACTTGCATAGTGGCCCCATATCTATTAGTTTCCATAACTTTTCCTGAATATTTACTGTTCCCTTGAAGGCTATCAGAGCCTCTGGCACCTGTGAGTGGTGAGGCACTGAGGAGAACAAGGCGGGACCATGACGTGTTCCCTGTCTGGTGGTTTAGTGAGGTAGGCATCAGAATGAAAGCAAATAACAGCAGAAAACCAGTCTGCTAACATTACTCTCAGAGTATTTGTGGTACTTAAACTCATACTGAAGTTGTGTGTAAACAGCCAGGAGACTTCTGATGGACTATTCACTGCATTTGTGTCATTAATAAACAAAAACAAGAAGAAAATGCTTTTCTGTTGTTGTATGTGGCTGCACTGTAAAAACCAAAGCACACAACATAGTAGTTTTTCATCTTGAGTGAAATGCATTTAAAAATTAATTGCTTTACTGGCTTGAAAGCTTCATAAATTGGATTAGAATCCCATATATCTATATATATATTTATATATACTGGCCACAGATTATGGGTGATCTGGCCTGTTTTTTATTTTTCTGATGATTTTCTCACCTAGCATTTTAATTAAAATTATCCATGCACTGGCATTGTAAGCAGAGATGGCCAGAAGCAAAATGATTCTCCCTGCCCTGGGAGAAGATCTGGGCTCAAATTACCAATTTAAGAGGGATTTACCAAACCTACACAAAATGCAAATTTTGGAACCTGAATTAATTACCATGGAAATGAATGAGCATAGTTAAATGCATATGTCTTGTTAGTATTCAGCCTTGCTAGCATGAGATGAAAGAATAAGAAACAAAAAAGATGTAATAAAATGAGTGAGAAGAGGAAGTGAACACCCAGATGTTTCTTCATCTTTGGTAGTGATTCATAATAGTTTCTTTGTATGATATCTATGTCCAAGGGCATCTGGCTGTATTAGAGGGAATTAATCTAAGGGTTTTAGATGCTGTCACTTAGGACTGCTGTGCATGTGCCTTCTGTGGGAAGTAGAAGCAATAACTGGTTTAGGTGTCTTCAAACTTTTCGGTATAGATTCTTCCTTTTCTTTTTTTTTTTTTTTAGCCAAAACTGTACTAAAAGTAGCAATGATTTTAAATTTTTCTGCTTCCTAGGGAACTCATTTGGAGGCAAGTTTTTCTGGCAGAAGTGGGACCCTCAGGAAGAGAAGAGGGTTAGAAAGGCACTTGGTCCCCAGGGACTAGGGACTCTTCCTTGCTGCTGGTGCCTGTGCCTTCTGCCCTTGGCTGGCAGCATCCCCATTGACAGGAAACACCACCAGTTTAGTGGGATTCTTAGTTTTGGTCTCCCTCTGCCAGATCAAGGGGCATAGCCCCAACCAACCCATGTCCAGGAGCCCCACCATGTAGCTGGGCAAGTCCTCTGTGCTCCCCAACATTCTCAAAGTCCTCCCCTGTTTCAAGCTAGGTTTAATCCCCAGAATTGTCACATTTATGTGGAAAAGTTCCATAAGATTAGTTGCATTTCATAAACAAAGATTCCCCCCTGAAAGGGGAGATTGCATTTGAAATATATCCAGGCTTGCTAATGTTTTAAATGTAATGCTTACGGCTTTTTTCACTACCAAGGTGGCAGTAATTGAAAGATGGATTCTTGCAATTTTGGCATTTATTATTTGACTGAGGAAAGGTCAACTTCTTCATGGAATCTTGTTTAAACTGGTAGAATGGCATGCAAATGTCATGTTGTCTTTTTGGTAGTGTCACAAGAGTTTTGATTAACACGAGTTCAATCTGCAATGCAGAATGAAACATAAAGAGCTCCATAAGAGCCTAGCCCAACGTGCCTGAGACCAGCAGAAAGATTTTCCTTGATTTCACTAGTTTTGGGACCTGGTCTAACTGAAACATGGAGAAAAAGATAAATTGTAATAATTAAGAGATGCATTATTTAGGTATGAAGGAGTCAGGACCCTCCCCATGGTTCAGGAGCCCATGATCTGGAGGGGAGCCCTGTGTTCCAGGAGCCCATGATCTGGAGGGGAGCCCTGTGTTCCTGTCCCAGACTCCATACACTCAGGGGAAATGGTGCCCTCAGCCAGCCTGGGCAGTGTGGGCCCCTCTGTTTCTTGTGCTGTGGGAAAACTGGTGTTGTGGAGTCATGAAACCACCTGTGGAAGTGGGGTCTGTGTAATATGAGCTTTGTTTTCTATAAAGTTCAGGAGGAGTTGGGTGGTTTGCAAGGCATTGGCAAAGCAAACAGCAGCATTGTGAAGGATCAGACTGTTGAGCTACTGCCAGGTGTGCAATGTGCTGTGGCAGCCTCGGACAGCTTCTGTTGGAAACTGTGGAGTGATCTGGAAATGCTACCAGATAGAGGAGGCTTCTTGAAATAATGGAAGTTCATATAATACTTTTTATTACCTGACTTTTCTGAAAGGCAATCTCTTGTTACAATAGGTTATTTTCAACTTCCAATTTTCAGAACAATTATGTCCCAAGTATCAAATGTCAGGAAACATTTTCCACTGACTTACTGAGTGCTGTGCATTTCTATTTATAGATTCACAGTTCTATTTCTAGCACACTTTGCTATCAAATGCTTTAAATAATTCAGGAAAATATAAACAACAAAAGTTGCTGGGCATGTTAGAAGTATACTATGAGGGGAAAATATACCCTGTACCATAAGTCTTGAGGGTGGAAGAGTTTTATGAGGAGTTATAAGGAGTTTAATAATCCTCCAGTGATAGAGTAAAAAAGGCTAAATGACATTTTGACAGGCTACAAATTGGTATCTGTAGAGACTTGGTCTGCTGTGAAGGGAGGCAGATAGGTGCAACACGCATTGTGGAGAAGAAATTTTAGTCTGCAGTCTGCATCTGCCTGGTCTCTTCTTCAGCTGGTGAGTGTGGAGGGAAGTACCTCCCTTGTATTTACCATTTGGGCAACTCAGTTTTCATGTCTGTTACACCATCTGTGTTTTAACAACTTAAGTCAGTTAAGTGGGTTAAAAAACTGCTTTGACATTGATAGAAGAGAACCATTGTGGACTGAGAAATGCAAAAATATCTGACTCAGAAAGCCAAAGTGCAGAGTGGAGATCCTAAGGACATAGTGGGAAAGGATCACTATAAACTTACTACAACTATGTATTTTTTGGGGGGTATCCTGAAACCATCTGCACTGCCAAGTGCCTTGTCATGAGTTTTTTCCTCTTGGCTATCATGGGAGTCAGCAGAATGGATGGGTAAGTGCAGGTTTGCAGGTCCTTAGAGGATCACAAGGGCTTTGGGCTACTCTTCCAAGGTCTGAAACTTCTTCCTCCTCTGCACTGCAGCAGGTCTATTAACACTTGATTTCTGTATCTCAAACACTATCAGAATGACAAATTTTGTGACAGCTGCTTGCTCAAATTGTCAACCAGCATGTTCTAGTAAGTTGTTGAGAGATACTTGATGTGGAATGTATAATGAGACTGCCTCTTGCCGCAGGTAGGCAAGATTGTTCTGTTCTTTTCATTTATATAAAATGTGGCAGTCCAGCTGGTATCATTTGCATAGACATAGCTTGAATTGCAGTTAAAATCCTGAAGTTTAATTTGAATTGCTCTGAATGTAAGTCTGTTTACACAGGAATAAGTGGTTGTGTGCTTGATGGAGGTCTGAATGTGCCATCCCTGGGGTTATGCTTAGAGGAAGGGCGAGCAGACCTTTCAGTCTCATTAGTTTGCATCTCTATGCCTTGCTGAGAGCAGTCACTTTTGGAGGAAGGCCTGGATTCCTTTCCTTTGACTCCTGAAGGACAAACTACTCTGCCAGACAGTCTCTAGCGCAGTAGATACTGCTGAAGTATTTTTTTACATATATTTTACAGTGTGTGCCACTGGGTGGGCATTTTGGTTTACAAGCATTTCTGAAAATGTGGATGTTCCCACTGACTCCTAACCATGTTAAGAACCTGCCAACTGAATAAAGTCATCTTCGTTCATGACTGGTGCCAGTCCCGAAGGTAGGTTTCAGAAGACTCCCATCCTTGCAGAGTTTTTGCCTAAAGCCAGTACAACCAATACACACTGGGCAGCAGCTGGTATCATCAGCTACAGCACTTTTTATCTGAATGTTTCGTGTGTATTGCTGATTTCCTTATCACTTTCACTTTAAATGCTGGATGTTTCTATCTCCTTTTCATGTTGCAGCAGCATATCTAGTACCCAGAGTGATGCAGGTGACTTTGGAACACACAAACCTTGACAGAACTTTGAACTGGAAACCAGTTCTGTGTCCTGCAGCTCCCCCAGCTGGAAACACCTGAGTGCTGACTACGAAGTAAATGAATAGCTGAACTAAATCCCTCAAATCACCTGACAAATATCTTAATTGGAGCCTTTAAAGAAAAGTAATCCTCTAAAGGAGCTGCTGGCATCAAGAACACTTTAAAAAGTGTCTCAGTGATAAGGGGTTAATCTCTCCTGCTCTGATGGTGTCACCTTCCCAAATGGGCAGCACATGAATATGCATTATTACATTCTTCTAGTAGGAAGCTATAAAAATAGACACCATGCAAATATTTATTAGGGCTGAGGAAAAAGGAACCCTTTCTATTCCTGGCTGTTGAGCAGTGAGGGATGGATGCAGCATCAGCTTCCCCAGAGAGCAGCAGCAACAGGAAAGGCAATTAGGAAGAAATATGCACTTGCAGTGGAGGAAAAGTAGAAGTTTAAGAGGGCTAGAGGAAGGATGCTGCAGCCTGACTAACCAGGTCCCTGGACTGCTGCAGAAAAACCTCTGAACACTCAAATGTTCAGAAGATTCACTTTAAGCAGCTTTTGGCCAAAGCACCTGCTGTCTCTGAATAAATGACAGCATAATTTAATTACACTGCAGTGAGCTTGAACTATTTTCTAAGTTTCTGTCCTGAGTCTATGTTTTGGACCAAAGAGATGCTGATCTGTGACAGTGTTACTGTAGTAAACACCAGTAACCATTAGTGATTAATTTTTTCTAAGTCCTAAGCATTGAACTGTTCGTGCGAACTCCTCTAAGTCCTTGATGCTGTTTCTGAATATTTGCGCAAATGCAGGAAAAATAATGGACAACTGATTTCTTTTTTAATTATACCTTTTGTTAGAATGTAATGGTTTTAATGTAGGCAAAATAAAACTTCTAGGGAGAAGTCTTTTTTCTTGGCTGGATTAGTTATTAAAAAACCCCCCACCAAACAGAAAGGATTTAGGGTATGAAACAGAGATTTGGGACAAATCTTTTCAGAGAAGGCTGGGAATGCTATGTCCTATGCTTGCACTTGAGCACCATGTGCTCTATCTTGTGTTTTTTTAACATCCTCCAGCTGGTAACTCTCTCAGCTCCTTGCCACTCTCCATAGTACTCCTTCTCCCAAATCACCTGATTAACAATGGGGAATTTCAACACAGTAAAACTACTTGAATTTTGTAGGTCCCATTTGTAATCAAGTGGCTCAAGCCTTTGAAGGTCTGTTTTCCGTAAGTATACCTTTTGTAGAAGTATTTTTCTTTCCTAACACATCTTCCTTGCTCCCTGAGAAGCCATGATGCTGGTGTCCACAGTCCATGGGATTGAATATTGAGTTAGGGAATGTCATGCTGGGTCTCACTGGTGTTCCTGCTGTCCTGTTTGCACTTCTCAGCTTGTGTGAATTGTGCAGTTCAAAACTGATGGCTGTTTCAGACTATTTCGGTTTGGGAATGCAATTCCTTTATTTACAAACATGAAGAGATTGAAGGGGAGGCTTGAATTAAAAGTTCATAAAACTAGGACAGAAACTTGCTTATAGAATGATATCTTGTAAATTAACAATTCCAACATATCTAAAATACATGGATGTAGTTCCATTTTAATTTTCATCTTGTAAATTAAAGCCTTGCTGCTGCTCTGCATGAGGTAAATGGCATTTCCTACTATGTTCAGTAAGAGTGTGATGCATCATGGAGTGCTCCTCAGAATTACCAGAGCAATGATCAGCTGAGCTTTTCCGAGATAATATTTAACTGGAAGAAATATATTCTGTAATTGCTAGCAAAAAAAATGTATTTTTTTCGAGATGCTCTGCTGATTTTAGACCTATTTTAAAAATACAGTTTGAAGAACATATTAATAGCACTTGGTGGGGTATGCAGATTCTCATTTGTGTGGATTTCAGGTTTTTGAGCTTTTCCTTTGCCAGATGAAAACACTTGGTAGAAAAAGTCTCTTGACATATTTGGATTTGATTTGATTTTAAGTGTTACTTAATTTGTTTACTGTAATAAGTAGCAAAATAAAGAAGTTTATAACATTTAATTCTGAAAATGTTAAACCATATAATTTTTGGAGCACTTTTGCTTTTTCCTCCTAAACTGTCTGTCAATAAGAACATGATACCTTGGCAGTGCATAGGAGACTTTGATAGAACTGGAGTTTTTAATAGAGCTTCTGACTTCCAGACCTCCTCAAAGAAATGAAGTGTATCTTGTTCTCAATATGGTGAAGGATGTTATTTCTCTTCCTTGGACTGATGTGTCAGAAAGAAGTGCAATTAGTTTCATGTTGTGAAAAAGTATTTACTAGATTAGACAAGAAAAAAAATTAACTGAAATTAGGAGAAGTGAGGAAGATGCACAATACTGAAAACTTTACTTAATATTTTGACCTTATTCCCTTTTCTGAAGGCTGGAAATATGTAGGTAGATGGAGAGGTGATTCACTGCTTTTCTCTTAAGCAAATGGAGTCCATTTCCATAGTGATTAGTGCCTAATTCCTATGAAAATACAATACTAGTACACCTGTTTATGTTTTCATGAGAGGCTGAGGCAGTGAATCATTGCTAATGGCTTGGAGAACATAGAAAATTCTTAGTGAAAAGAAAATAGAAAAATAGAAAATTCTTTACTGGAATGTTGTCAGTAAATATGTCCTAATAAATGATTGGCAGTTGGTATGGCATATTTGTGGAGATGGCAAGACTGAACAACTCCAGGTCTTAAAAATAACGTTGAAATATGAACCTCTTTTCCTGTGATTCCCTTAATTGCTATACATAACCTCTGTTCCAAAGAATGTACGGATGTACATGTGCTATGTGGACCTACCCACATATTTCTGAATGTTTTCTTAACTTATCGACAAAATAATGGTGTGTTGAGATTAGATACAGGAATTTTGACCCTTGAAGGTTAATATTTTTTAAATTAATTGGATGATCCATAGAGTAATTTCTCAGAGGAAGGTAATTACATTTCTTTTCCTGTAAATTGAGTGCTTCACTAGTTTAATAGACATTTTTTTCCTACAATGTGATCTAAAGATTCAAAAGCAAAAGCCTACCTCTTCTATTGAGATGATGCTTCTGACCTTCTAAAAGCCATTTTCTTCTACAAGCATTTAGCTGTATTTTAAGACATGCATTTGTTTTCAATAGCAGGATGAGTCTTGGAGAATACTTCTGACACAGTTTGATATTTAGCATGTCTGAATAACTCTGAAAGGAGCCCTATAATGTTTGCTGCTTCTTCCCTCTGTTACATTTGTTCCTGAACTCCTTAGTCTGATCTTCTTTAGAGTAAATTGTTCTTTTACCTGTTTATCTTAAGCAATTTTGAGACCTCAGATCATTCCCCTCTGCATTCTCTCCAGTTGATGTTTTGCAGCAACATCACGAGTTGTTGACATTCCATCTACAATCCATGATGACCATGAATGCCTCCCTGCAGGATGCTGCGCACGCAGATGTACATCCTGCATGTGTGTACAACCCATTATTCCTGCCCTTTTCCTATCGACTGAGTGGGGGCAGCCAGGGAAGCAGAAAAGGCCTCGATGATATGCCTCAATGTTCAGCAATAGTTGAGGCACCCCTATGCTATCAGCACTGCTTTCCAATCCAGCACAGCATCATTTGGCTTTATGGTGTCAATTATCCATGACAAAAGGATTCAGAGGGAATAACGAACAAGACTTTCTATAGCTCCTGTATGCTCCTGCCTGTGACATGTAGTTACTGTGCTTATCATTGGTAACAGGTTGAATTCAGGGGCTCTAGGTAATGAGAAGATATGAATTTGGTTACTTCTGAGGTGTGATGTTCACAGACACCCTGCTTGTACCAGGCAGGATGAGGTGACCTCCTGCCTCTCCCTCCCTGTGAACTGCTCTCCTCAGAATGCTGCTCCCAAAATAGCAGTGGCTGAACAAATGCTTTGATTTGTGATCCTCAAAAGCAAAGAAACACTAGGCAGGGTGTCCTTTGTGCTCAGCATTTATGTGCTCACTAAAGAATTGCTTTCAAGGCTGAGCTTCTAGCTGAGGATTTATCTGAAGCACTGTTATATGGATGTGTAGAAGCGTAAAACTAGGTAATGTCAGTATTATCTCAGCACAGGGAAAGTAGCTGAATGCACAGGGTATTTGGCAAATGGTTTCCCATATGAAATTTCCTGTGTCCATATAAACACACCTGACAACATCTAAGAAACACCTAGTTTTAGAGGGCAAGCTGGAGTTACTCTAGTCAACACAGAGCTGTTGAAGCACATGATTTGGCTTTGATAGGTTTGGGATGGGTTCCTGCCGCAACTTTATGTGTTTCTAGGATGAAGCTCATAGAGAAACCAGCAAAAGCTTTTCTCCTGTGGCAGCCTTTGTGAAGACCGCAGCTAAGTTCTGTGATTTTCCTTTTAGGAAGCCTCTTTGCCTTTCTCATTCTGTAGAAGTGGGCTGGTTTTGGGTAAACTTGCAGCTTGGAATCTTGCTGGGAAAACAGCCTTCCTAACTCTTCCCTTAGTGAAAGGCTAGGAGGTATTTCTGTATAGTGGGCTGTAGCAGCATAGCATTTGCAGGGAATTCTCTGTGATAAGCAAAGCTTCTCTAAAGCTTATCAGTTGCTGCCTGCCTGGCAGGCTGATTGTGACAAGCACAGGGATCACTGTGGTTGTCACTGCTGCTTGTGCAAAATTAGTGGTAGGACAGAATAAAGGGGTTGGGGTAAATGTCCCCAGAGCCAGTATTGTCACATGTGCAAAATGAGTAGGGTGATACTGGGAGACTGGCATCCCTCTGCACTCAGTGTCTGTAGAAGAATAAATTGCTCCATGAACTATGGCATAATTGGGAATTAAGTCCTCATTTAAACAAGGATAGAGAGAAAAATAACCAGTGTGAAAGAGATCATACAGGGGAATAAAGGCCTGGGTTAGTGCTTTGATTTTAAACCAGGATTTGCATTATTTGGCTCTGACTGCTGGCTGAGGAGTGATGTGATAACAAATTTTTCCTGTCAGAATTGCTGGCCTAGAACCACAGCAGTATGCTGGCATCAGATTCCTTAGTTGGATTGGGAGAGGAGCACAGCATCTTCTAGAAAGATCGATTTATGCATCGAGGACAGAGGGCACAGACACTGGAGTTAATCTGTTTGTGGAGTTCCTATTCTCCTGAAGATGAGAAATCTGAGTAAGTCACTGTGGTCCTAATAGAGACATGAGCATGCCTTGGGGGCTGTCCAGCTTTGCGTCATATCCTTGGAAACAGAGGGCCATTAAAATGGTGCTGGCATCCTTCTTCATTTTAATACTTGATGTTGGAAGTCACTAGCTCTGGTTAGAGAACTTTGATGTAGGTGAAAAGAGACTGAGCTCTCTTCTCCTTCCCTGCTGAGAAGGTGCTGTGCCTGTGCCTGTGCCTGTGGTGGATGCCTTGGTGGGCATTTCTTCTTTTCCCTCGCTCTGTCTCTTTTTTGAGTTCAAAATATTTAAAACATAGCTGCAATCATGGAGACTGACCCCTTAAACACTGAATTTTGTCATAAAAATAGATTTATATGAATTTTCAAAGGCAGAGAAGTAGGATGTTTTTGGGAAGTCAGAGGGAAGAGAAGCCCAGCACTGGTCACACTGTATTAGCCTGTACCCTCTGTGCCTGCACTTGGGGATGTCTCTCTTTGAGCCAGGAGGGAAGGGCCTCTGCCCTGTGGAGTCTTCTTTCCCTGATCCACAGTGCTCCAGGCTTTGCCACCATGTAAATGAGCTGTGCACCAGGAGCACAGTGCTGGAGAAGCCAGGATTTGTGCTTTTCACTGGTGCAAAACAGATCAGATTTTTTTTGGTTCTTGTCACTGCTTTGCATAGTGCTGGCAAGCTTTCCCTTTACTTTATGGTGCTATAAGTAAAATGACCACTGGCAGCTGTTGATAATAGGGTTTCTTGGCCAGCAAGGTCAGCTGCTGACTGTATTTGCTCCGCAGTAGTCAAATTGTTTGCCTGGATGAATTATGAACTCTTCAGCAATGCATTAATATTGAATGTATAAATGAACTTAGATGTCCCAGAATATATCAGATTCCCCTTAAAAAAACACTTATTTTAATCTATAACTTACGTCTCTCAGGGATCAAAAAGCGAACTGGACATCAAGCATTGCTGGTTTTGCCTCTTTTGTTAAACACAGTTGAGTTCCATTTCATATCCTATTATGAGCCAGGTGCTAGATTGTCTTTGGTTTCCTTTGTAGGCCCAAGGAG
>VYZS01077674.1:13872-24197 GCA_013400695.1 Neodrepanis coruscans | reverse complement strand
AATTAGGTTGAAAAAGACCTCTGAGTTCAAATCCAACCTGTGAATGATCACCACCTTGTCAACTAAACTAGAGTACCGAGTGCCATGTACAGTCATTTCTTGAACATCTCCAGGAATGGTGATTCTACTGCTACCATGGGTAGTCCCTTCCAATGTATAACAACCCCTTCTGAGAAGAAATGCCTCCTGATGGCCAGCCTGAACCTCTCCTGGTGCAGCCTGAGGCTGTGTATTCTCATCCTGCTGCTGGTTGCATGGGAGAAGAGGCTGACTCTCACCTGGCTACAATCTCCAGGGAGAGATCAGGGAGTTGTAGAGAGTGAGAAGGTTGCCCCTGAGCCTTCTTTTCTCCAGGCTAAAAATCCCAAGCTTCCTCATCTGTTCCCCATAGGACATGGGCTCCAGATGCTTCACCAACATTTCATACTGACTGAACAATCAAAATTGGGATGACCTGTGTTCCTAATGTAAGCTAAAGATTAGGCTTTTTCTGTGTGTTGCCTCAAAAGTGACAGGTAAGCTTGTACACTCCAGCCCAGAGATGTTTGCTCAGTATTGAGTTGCAGCAGTGAGATAATGTATATTGCACCGTTATCAGGTAAATCTTGAACTTGCTTCCAGTAAACATGATTGACAGTTAATCTTTACCTTAATTAATGATGAAGGATTTTGTTTGCAGAAGTGATTCTAATTATCCTTGTTGCAATTGCCTATCTCCGAGACAGTCAGTGCCATTGATTGTAATGTTAGAGTCAATTATTTCAGAAAATTCATTAGCATGTTATTTCTTAACTGTTGTATAGCATTCAACTTCTGTTTTCATCAGAGCATAGGCTTCAGTTTTAGTAGTTGCTAGTGGCTGGAGAAGATGAAAGAGGAATGACAGAAGAATTACATGGCTTTCAGAAAGACAGTGAGGAGAGATGTTTGCCAGGAATTCATGTCAAAGGCTGGAGGAGAAAAAAAATTCAAAAAAGTTTATTTCAGCAGGACTGTTGTTTCAGAAAAAGGCTGACCCCAGGAAAAGTGAAGACACACCTACCTGTTGTGTAAAGACATTAACTCAAGGTCAGTGATGTAAAACCTGCGCTCCGGGAAGTGAGGACCAGAATTAAGTCTTGTAGCCAGACTCTTATGCCTTTATTCCAGCCAAATCTCTTGTTTCTTGGTAGTGGACCCCGGTGATATGCCTAAGAAAGCAAAGTGCACTTCAGGGCAAGGTCTCTTAAAAGCTCCTGGGTCATGTGGTTGGCACATGGAGAAACCTATGAAACTTTTTTCTAATCTTCCCATCTTGATTTTCTGATTGAGTTTGATGTGTTTTTTAGATGCATGAACATCCGTGCCTAGAGTGTCTCAGGTAGTTTTCTGGAAAAAGTGAGGGAAGTTCCTCTTTCTGTGTTTGATGTCATTCTTACTCATTTCTCTGCCATGGACTCTGACACCAGAGTGAAGAGATCTTGGTGTGCTGTCCTTTTGTTTGATACCATCTCCTTTTGAAGGTTCAAAGAGGAAAAAGCCTTTGAGTATTATCTCCGCAAACAGCGGGCAGATGATATGGTAGTCCAGAATCAAGGAACTCTTCACAGTTCTTGTGAGGAGCATTTGGGGTTAATTTTGAGGGTAGGTTTCTGTTTCACTTGAAGAGACACTGAAGAAGTTCATAGTAATTGCTCCGTGCTGGTATCAACAATGGCTCCCAACAAAACATGGACAAGCTCAAGCAGAGATGGGGCATCAACAGTTACTTCTAGGAGTGCTTTGACTTTTAGCATTTTTTTCTGACATAAATGAAGAGCATAAAGGAACACAGTCAAAGCAGAAAGTGGCTTCTACCAGATGTATGAATGCAATAGTAGCAATTCTTTTTCTGTAGACACTTGCTCCATTTTCACCTTTCCTAGTTTCTGGTGCTTTTTTTTCCATTTTACTCTAGTTGAAGAAGTTTTTTATGTCAAAACTGTTTACAGTGGGTGATACCTGAAAAAGGCTTGAAATACCATCTTGCTTTTCAGCTGTTTGCTTTCTGGCTGGAAAGACAAAAGATTTTATACACTAGAGGGTTTTACAAATAGGGCCTGCCTAAGTTTCTACTGAGCATTTAATCTTTGGGGCTGACTCGAGGCTCCCCTATCACAGTGGGTTCAATGCCAGCCAACTGCCTGAACCACTGGAGAGAGAGGGGAGAATTTCTCTGTGCTGGTGCATTTGCTCCATTCAGGTTCCAAAGGTGGCATTACCGGTGCTGGCTGCAGCAGTTGTGGCTCTTTGGGAACACAGGATTTCTTGTGCAGCAGCTGTAGCTGAAGGCACCACCAAGGCTTAGGGCAATTCTTGTACTCCCCTGTATATTGGAAATAAAGTTTCTTGAGCTGTCTTCTCCAAATTCCTGGTAACTGGCCTTTCAGCATTTGGTGGGCAACAGCAGCACCTCCTAATTTTTTTACCCACATAGTCTTCTTCATTTCTCTTCTTCTTTCTCTGATTAGCATTGGATGAATAGACTGTTTCTATAGGCAGGGAGCTTGTTATTAATATCAGGTGAATGAATTACTGACACCAGAGCCAGTGGAACTGCTTGAGTGTGGAGAGATAATGAAGCCTGGCATTTCAAACCCAGTGACCTCATTTATCTAAGCTATGGTGATTCATAATGGAAAAAATCCAAGCAACAGACTGTAGAAATGCTCATTACCTTTTTATACACTGCATTTAAAAAAATGCATCTTTCTCCTGTGCCCCATCCCTGCTCCTCACATCTCACTGGGAGACTGGAGACAAGGAGAATATCTGTTGCTGGTTGTGAATAAAATTGTCACCACCTGCTGAAGTGAAATGAAACTACTTGATGCCCGAAGTGTTATTGAAAATTTTCCACTGCTTTAAATGAGAAATCATTAGGAATCTTTCAAATTCACTTCTTCCTCTAATAAAAAAACCCAAAACAAAACAAATAAAAACCCACCAAAAACCAAACAAACAAAAAACCCACCAACCAAAAACACTCCACCAACTCTGAATATCTGCTTGCAGAACAGGAAGAATTATTTCCTTTTAGCCTTTGGTGAACCCATTAGTTGTTTTTATCTGTGTGACAGTGCCTGACATGGCATTGCTTTTAGTAAATTGTCCAATGAAAGTATGAGGAAACAAATGGCAAGTGTAAAGGTTCAGTTCTTGGTGGGGAGTGAGTGTCTTCTGGGCTGGTGCATGAGAAGGTCTGATTTCACAGAGTGTGGGGGTCTGTGTGCTGTGAATTTGGTGCTCAGTTCTTACCCTGCTATGACTGAGACATCAGTTCACAAGGACTTGGAGATTTGTGAACAGCTTTACACCAGGCACACAGGCAGTATTAGATACCCTGTGATGTAGGGTGTTTCGAAGAAGTTTAATATTTTGCACAAAAATTAAAAAAAAAACTTAATATTTTTTGATATTTTAAAATTTAAATATATAGATGCTTAAAATATTTGTATGCAACAGGCTTCATTTTGCCCAGAAGTGAATATACTGAAGATTTTATAAGAGGGAAATGAGCCAGGTACAAATGTGAAGTGAAAGGGAGCAGTGAAATTACAATTGGTGTATGTTTGCCAGTCAGGTGCCACCACCCATGCTTTTTCTGACAAGTCCCTCTCCTGCCTGTCTTCCTGAATCTGCCTACAGAGGACTTGACTTGCATGGGAGCAGAACTGAAATAAAAATGTCACAGATTAAAGGCTGTTGCCTTGGAACTTGAACATGCATCATTAAGAAAGGCATAAAAATACAAAGCCAGAGAAGAATTAATCAGCTTCCCTTGGGTAGTGGGAAATGCACAGCTGCTTTGAGCAGGGGTCTTTAGTTTTTCTTTTGGTTCCCTTCTGACCTGCATTCTAAAAAACAGCTGAAGTCTCAGGAGGCCTCTTGAAACTTAATTGTTTGTCTGACTGCAAAGAGTATAAAGTAAGGATTTGTTTTTTAACTGAGCATTGTCTCAATACTTGTCTCTTAGGAAAAAAAAGTTATTTTGGAAAACTTGTTATTTTCTAACTTGCTAGTACCGTGGGGGAACAGGAAGCTCTCAAAAAAATAAAATTCAAGGATTGTTGGCACAGAGGACAAATGGGGTTTGCCTTGCATTGCATGGAAGATATTGCACTGCTTGTATGTCCTCAAAAACATCCTCTCAGGAGATGCTGCAGCTTCAAAATACCTGTCTATAGTACTGTTTCAGACATAGTCCTCATTGTAACAGGGTTGGACTTCCCCAGCAACAGAAAGTTTTAATGGAAATGGAATTCAAAGCCTTTGAGAAAATGGAATGTAATTTATTCACTGTGCAATGAGAGGGAAAACATCTTGATTTATGCTGAGTGGCTCCAGTGAGGGTTTTGTGCTCGATGTTTTAAAATACTGCATCCGAGGGAAGGTGTGTGATGGCAGGATTTACAGGAATGTGAGGAGTGCAGCACCCAGGCCCTGCTGTGTGTTGGCTGCACGGTGGTTGCCTGAGCTGGATCCCAAACCCACAGGATCTCGGTGTGTCAAGGAGAGGCACGTGCCCATCCCTAGGCTCTGCAGCCTTCTGCCCAATTTCAAAGCCTGATAAATTTAGTAGGACTAGACACATTAAATTTAAATATATGGCTAGCTTGTTTTTTAGTCCCTTGTAATGAGAATTAATTCTTTCAAGAGAAGATTTTTTTGGCCTGCAGAAAGGCACAGTGAGTGTTATTTTGCAATGTAATTTGTTTTAATTTTTGTGTTGATTCTCAAGTGAATTTAAGGCACTTAATTGTAGTCTAAAGGTTTTTAAAGTCTCTGACCTACAAATTCTTGATTAACACAAATACTATTCTGAATAATATGTAAAGGAATTTCCACAGAGGGATTGCCTTGTCTGAGAGTGTTGTGGAAAACCTGAGCCTCTTTTTGCAAGGGAACTTGAGGCTCCAATTTTGCTGTCCCAGTCCCACAGGAGGAGTGGGTTCTGTGGTGCCATCTCTCCCCAGGGGCATCACAGCACTTCACTTTGACTGCAGGCCATCGAAAATGCAATTACACAATAAATAAATCACAAGCCAGAAAACAATTTAAAAAGGAGTCAAATCCCAAACAAGTGACATTGTAATAAAAACCAGCATAAATGGTGAGATGTCCCACTCTGCTCCCCTCCAAGGAAGAGCTGTGTTATAGTTGTAACTATAGAGTTACAGTAAGAGTTGTATTATATGTTGAAGAGCTGTGGCATCATAATTAATCAATGAAGTGTTAAATTAATTTCCATTTCTGATTAAGTCTGCCACAGAGAAATATCACTGACTGCATGTGTGGTAGTTGTTCAGGGCTTAATTTTTAAAATACATTCTATTTAGCTGTGGTTAAAAGAAATTCAGTCAAAGTTATATGTTTAGTAAGTCTCTCCTCCTGAAAAGTGTTTGTGTCATGAAAACACCCTTCTTCACTCCACTTTTTTTTTTTTCTTTTATCTGTGGCAAAGCTTAGCCCTGCCAGGGGTGTTTATGATGGAGTCACTTTGCTGGAGCTGACTGAGCCGGGGCATTTTCTCTCTCATTGTAAAACAAAAACAAAAATTCTCATAACTAAAACCTAAACCTAACATGTTAGTGATATGATACGTGCATTTTCTTCAGGTGCAGGATGATTGCTGTGGAAAGAACAGTTTTGGAAGAGTAAATGAATGGCAGGATTGCAGTAACAGCAAATTACAGCCTTACTTACAGTTTTGAAGAATTGTTGGATGAATGCTTTATGATGGGATCGTGTGTTTTCCTTCCAGTGGAGTTAATGTACCTCGGGGCTATTTATTTATGTTGCTTACCTCGCTGTGAAGACTGTAGGGAGAAAATGAAGTTCAGCACCAGAGCCTTGGTGGTCAATCAATCACTCTCTCACCATGCTGAAGTGAGGTCACACTCCATGGCTGTGCAAGTCAAGGCTGTGTTGAACTCAGAGTAGCCAACAGATCCTGTCTCTGCTGAGAGACATTAACCCGGTTGTTGAAATTGTCATTCTTGCTAATCCTTTATATAACACTTTTCTTTTTTCCCTGGAGTGAGCAAGACTTCTGTTACAGAGAAAGAGTGGAACAGCCAGAGTCTCGGGTGTATTTAGAGGGAAACTGGGGGCTCTTCCCTATAATATTTTTACGTAAGTGTAAGTTGTCATGGATTTAAATAAGAAAAACATTGGTGGGTAAGCAATCACTTTTGGTGTATTGGGTTTACATGGGAAAGGAGCTGTTGCTATCTCTTTGACTCCCATGCCTGCTGCTTGTACCTGTTCAAGAAACACTGAAATTGGTTTTAACTTTCCTGGCTGGCTTACTGTTCGGTGAATGTGCTCTCAGCTGTCATTCCTTTACTTTGTTTTGTTTAAATGGCTTTCAAGGGTCTCTCAAACCAACAGAACTAGAGAGAAAATAACTGACTATGTGTTAATTGTGGTAACACAGTGTCACAGGACTGCCATTCCACCTTGTTTCAACGTGTTTTATTTCGATTAAATATAATAGTAATAATAAATGGCTAAGAATCCACTATCCTCTGAATTACAGTTTTAGATTTCCTCCTGCTTCCTTTAACTTAGTCAAGTTAGTGCATAACATTCAACAGTCACTGATGAAATAACTTAATTCACTTGAACAATCTCTAGGCTCAGGCTGGGTCATTTGCAGAATAAATTTTAGTTGTTGCCCCTGTCTGAAAGTGTTTTTTCTTTTTTACATTTATTTCTGGGCAAAGCAATGCCAGAGCAAAGCAACCATTAGCCTCCAGACTGGAGACTTGAGCCCGGAGGAATTTAACTCCTTTTAATTCCCATGTGTATCCTGCTGTGAACAAAAGCAACGTATGTGTGCCCATAAAAGCAGCTTTATCGCATTACCTCTGTGAGCTGGGCAAAAGCTATTCAGACCGACAGACTCACTTATCTGTGGGCTCAGGCTTGGAGAAATAGGACTTGGTGGGAAAGCTTTCAGATCATGCTTTGCCCTTGAAGGCACCCTGCCAGCAGGTAGGAGGTGCAGAAGCACAGCCTGATGCCTGTCACAATTCCAGGTCCCATGCTGAAAGAAAACAAAACGCCCTCTGATGCTCAAAACATTGCAAAGATGGTTTTGGATCCACCTCATCTATTTTTGTTTCATTTCTTTAGTCAGCAGAGGTAAACAGGTATTTCTGGAGTGACTTAGCCCTCTCCTCTGAGGGAGGGGCAGCTTGCTCAGGTACCCTAAATTTAGATGTCTTGCAACAGCTTATGATGAATGTCCCAAAATGTTTTGAAACTCTGCTCTGAAACATGTGATTACAGAAGGCTATCAAGTACGTTTTTGTGAAAAGCATTTTTCTTGTTCACCATTGTAGAGAAACCGATTCAAGTCAAACCTTGGGCTCAGACCCCAGGGGAAATGGAAACATAAATGCTCTTTATCATCCTTGTGATCTTTCTGCCTACTGTCTCCAAGCCTTCACCTGAGTTGCAGAGCAGCAATGGAACATCCCAGCTTCACACTCATGGTGTGGGACTTGGGAGGGTCCTTCCTACAGTTCCAGTGGGAGCAAGCCTGGCAACAGTCTCTCCTGCTGAGATCTAGAAGACACTAGAAGATTGGTACTGTACATCAGTCAAAGAAAGAGACAGCCTAAATATTTTGCCTTGCCTTGTTTGGCATAAATGACAATTTTTCTTACTTCCTTTTCCCAGAAGTCATCCATGGAGCCAGAGCAGCTGAGCACTTTGCGTTTTCTTCTAGCTTATTCTCTCACTCTTTTCCTAATTTTTTTTTCCCCAGTTATTTCCTTTGTGTAAGAAGACTGCAAGTACTTCTGGCATATTTATCACTTCCGTCTTTTACTAAGATTTGTCTGTCAGGTTGTCAGACAACCCAGTTGGAGACAAAGAAGCAATTTAAGGATGAATATTTCAGACTAAAAATAGCACCAAGGAAAGAGCTTTTCTGGTTTCTCCTACTCTGAAAAATCCTGTTTCCTGGAGCTGCTCCTTTCACATGAGTGCTCAGAACAAGGCACACCTGCAGCCCAGGACCTGCAGGCAGAGGTTTAGACAGGTAACCTCAGAACTGATAACTGAATTAAGGTATTCCAGCAAGACAGTTGAAATGCTTCATTCACCAAAATTCCAGCTGCCTTTTGACAGCCTGGCCTTCTGGCTGATGATTAAAGCTATAGAGAGTTTTCCGATGGGACATTTTTCATTTGGGAATTGCTATTTCATTAACACTGAAAATGAAAATATATTGATAGCAAGGAAACCATCAGGGAAAAACAAAACACATGGTCAAAATACACCTTTTAAGAGTGAAGTAACACACCTTCATATTTCACAATAAAGGTTATTTGGAATTTGTGTTGTAATGAACTGAAATGTTATAAAATGTTTTGCATTAAGAAAAAGAAGTAATTTCTTACTTGGAATTAGCTGTGGTTTGAAACTACACAATATCAAGAAATGGAAATTCTGATCCTGGAAGAGCTTTATACTTTTAACAGCTTGGGTTCTATTTCCAGGTTTTTTAATTTAATTGTTTCACCTACTGATTCCTGTTGTATGGTTCTGTGAACTACCCAGATGTTTTTTTTTTTATCAGGTATGAACCGCCTTAGTTTGGCTGAGCTCATAAATAAATTATTCTCCCCCAACAGTTGATGCTGGGAACCAAATACCTCTTCTTGCTTTTCTTTGTGTTGCATGTAATGCTACTGATGTGATTAGAGCCAGATCCTATCGGAGTTGCTTGTTGCTCTGGATTGCACAAAGTAAGAAGACTCTGTCTCTCTAAATCATGGGTGAGAATGGCTCAGCTGAGTGGGTGTTAGATGGCCGTGGAGCTGCAGGCACCTGGTTGTGCAATCTCAGTGATTTAGATTGGTTTAGAAAGAGGGGAATAAAATAGGTCTATCTCAGTGCTTACCTCTGCTTCGGTCTATGCAATTGTGGATATAGGAAGGGTCCCAGGAAGCAATGAAGGAGTGTAAATACCTGCACAGACTATTGTCAGAAAAACATCTCACTGATATCTTTCTTTTCCTTTCCTTTATGAAAGGGCAGCTTCTGCATGATATGCTGATTGAGATATTCCCTGCAGGAAGAATAAATACCTGATGAGATCAGGAAGATACCTTTGTAAGACTCAGAGGGAAGAAATAAGACTTGCAGAAGGGCATGATTTTAGATAAGACTTCGCTTCATCTTTTGCCAGTACTTGGTTCTCTTTTATTCCTTTCAGTTCTGTTCACCGTCAATAGACTTTCCTCTGGAATTGCTTGTGAACTTCACGGCTGAGTCCTGCATTTAATTCCCTGCCTGTAGTTCTAACAAAGCTCCATAGTGCATAGAAACGGGAATGTGCTGGAATGTCAGGCTGCACACACCAAGAACATAGGAACAAGATGTGATCTAGAGATTCTGTGGGAGACCCAGATTATTTGTTGTTAAAGGGAGGGGGGCAGGTTGCCAAATATGATTTATGTTGTACTGAATGTTTTTGCAAAGTTTTTCAAACTTTAGACTTACAGAGCAAGGGCTTCCTGAATCACATGGCTGTAGTAAATATTAGTGGAATGATATTTGGGAGATGAAGTGAAAGATACCAACCAGAGAACAATTTCCATGTTGAGTGAGTTCATGTGGTACCTGTAATTAGCCTTCATTTCTGGCATGCTGAGCACTTCTCTCAGCATGTCTGCGTTATTGATTTGCAAAGCAAATTTGTGCCTATGGCATGATATAAAAATGGTTCTACTTGTCATTCTGATGTTCCTCAGATCATCAATGTACAAAGGTTCTATTTAAACATAGTTGAGACAATATTTGCCTAGATCTCATTGTGTCAAAGGGATCACTTCCAAGGCATCAAGTTGTTTTAATCTGCTGAGATAATCCTTTTCTATATTTCTGTTCTTATGGGTTTTGCTTGGTGACAGATGACTGTAACTCCAGTGTTAAAGAGCACTTCCATGAACTATGTTGTGGCCCCTCTTGTGGACAGTCAGTAGGATGCAATCTGTTTGCTCTATATTACTACCAGAATTAATATTAACTGTATTTAAATCCTACTTTATTAGGGGTATGAATTTGGCAGTCAGTTGGAATGGGTCCCTTGTTTTTTTGCTAAGAATCTTCAGGGGACATGTACCATAGATAACACTAACTTCAGGTTTTCCAGGTCTTGCTGAGAGAAACTGAACTCAAATTGTAAAGGATGATGAGATAATATGTAATTTTGTATTCCAGTTATAACCCTGCTGAAGTTACAGCTGTCAGAATTCATCACTGCAATTCTAACATAATTATTATAAATG
>VYZS01077674.1:0-13204 GCA_013400695.1 Neodrepanis coruscans | reverse complement strand
ATTATAAATGTAATCTCTTCAGTGCCCCAGGACATTTGTCCTGACGGGCAGTGAAGTGGCCCTATGGACAGGCTGAAGACAGCATTTATGTGCCACCCTTTTCAGATGTTGTTTTGTAAGATCAAAATGCCTGTCATTCAAAACCTAGGCTTCTGGGAAGGTACTAAGGGTATAATTTCTCTAAATTAAACTGCAGCCTTTGTACCCATTAATGGGAAAAAACAATCTCTCTTTGTGTTCTGAACACCCAGTTGATCATCTTGAATGGATTTGTGACACTGCCTTGGCTCCATGAAGAAGCTCCTGTGTAATGATCACGATGATACATTTCCTAACAGGTTTTTATGAACAGACTGTGATCAGTTTTCAGACAGCACATGATAGTATTTTTAATTATAGCTAAAAAATGAAGTGCTTGAGAGGATATTGGAGAAAGCATCACACAGGCAATATAAGAAAACTTTGAGATATGGTCCATATTTAGTTGAAGTATAGTTTAGTTGGTACCATTGATTCTCAATTAATATTCAGTATTGACCATTACCATAAAGAAGACAGCAACATACTGTAGCAGATTTAGGGATTTTTTTTTTACAAGTCATTGATTTTTTTTTTCCCTTGCTCTGCAGCTGTTTCCATTAATAAGGCACACATGGAAATATTCCTTAAGAATTTGTCTCTCCCCAGTTCAAGGAGACAATGTATGAGAATCTGTTTTTTCTGGAGTTGTCCCATGCAGTGCAAGGCTATTTGTCACCTTTTCATAAGGGTGGAACAGTCGAGCTCTCCAGTCTGAGGTGCTTTCAGGCTGCTGGAGACATATGGCTGTAATGAGAACTTGAGCTTCCTTTCAGTCCCTGCCTTCCTGCCTTCCTGTGCAGGGAAAAAGTCTTAATGTCGGAGGTCAAACTACCTAAATCTGCCTGCCACAGATTAAAGTAAGATTAAAGTAAGGAAACACGTGCTGCTTAAAGAAAAAATTGTACATGGGTCTGTATGGTCTCAGTCAGAAGAAACCCCACCAAGATCTGAATGCATACCCAGCAGAACACCAAGAGCAATCCTAACATTACCCTCCCTTCTGTTCCCCCTGAGGAGGTGGAAGGGCTGAGCAAGTTTTGTAAGGCTCAGCTTTGTAAAAGAAAAAAATTTTGAAATATCACTATTTTTCTTCTAAGGCTATGATTTCTTCCACTGGCTTAGGTTATTATTAGGTATTTGTCACTCTATTTTCAGCAGTTGACAAGCTGGATGGAATTGCAGCAGCCCCATGTATCTGCCAGTAGTCACATTCAAACATGGACAGAGCTGTCAGGACGTATCAGATGTCCCTCAGATGTTCCTCCTGAGTCAAAGAACAAAGCTAACCATGAAAACTAATAACAGGCATTGATCTGAAAAATGAATATGTGTCAGAGAGGCTTAGTCAGCATACCCCGCAATAGGCAGAAAGCCAGACATCTTAATCACACTTCAAGGGATTGGGTTATTCCATCCTTTTATTACAGAAATGACCAGTGGAACGTAATGGAAGATGCCAGTTTGTGAGAAATTAGCCCACAAGTTCCAGCTGTCCTTGGTGCTGTAGGAGCTTTTCCCTGCCTCTCCAGCCTGCGCCGCTGCCTGGCACTGCCCGTCCAATATTGGTATATGTTCAAGCTAGAGCCTAGCATTTACAGAGGTGGTGGAAGAGGTTCTGACCCTCATGGTTAGCCCTTCCACCTCCTCAGGGGGAACAGAAGGGAGGGTAAATGAATGTTTGTGTTGCTGTCAGTGCTATACTGCATATGCATTCAGAAGTTGGTGGGGTTTCTTCTGACCGAGACTGTACAAACTCATGTAAAATGAAGAAAAGACTTCATCGAATATAGTGATTTAAATGTTATTACAGGAACAGTTCTGGCAACAGTAAATCAGTACTTACTCAGAGTTTATTTCTAAATGCTCTGGGTCTCACTGTGCTGTGTTATAAAAATGATATTATAGTAAATGTATTTGCAGTGTGTGACTTTTACAAAGCCCGAGAGTAATTCGGGGAAGAGCAGACTTGTTCTGTTCACATAGAGATAATAATTTATGACACTAGAACTGCAATTTTGTAGTGAGGGGGAACAACCATACTGTTTATCTTCATCACTTTTTGTTACTCTGTAGTAATCCAGTAAGGAAAGCAAGAGAGTCAGAAATCTGCAGTGCAAAATTATGGCCACTCCTGTACTTCATTCTATATCTCTATTTCTATATCCCTATTTCTGTGCTTCTCTGCTCTTGGAAACAGTCTATAGGAACTGATCCTCAGTGATGGACCACACACTTTGTATGACATTGCTGCACTGATGTCAGTAGATTTGCTTTGATTTGCTCTAGCTTAGGATCTGGTTTTTTTTGCTCTCACAGCTAGAACTTAAAAATATTTTTGATGATCTGGAAAAGATCTTGCTCTGGATCTGTGCCAATGACTAGCAGAAGCCATGCAAATGGACATGGATACAGAGAATAAATCGTCTGGTTTTTGTATCTTTTACTGTACAATGCACTTGCCTTGTTTAATCCCTGTCACAGCATGGATACATCTTCTGAACTGACACCTTGATTAGTTGTTTAATTACACAAATGAGCCTTTTTGTCTTTTTTTTTTTATTGGCTTGTTCATCTTGCTGACTGTTTCTACAACTGGCAGATGTAATCTGCATAGTGGGGTACTGAGCGTGGTATTTCCATCCAGCCAAATCATTGCATTAGTTTTGCCTCAATGCAAAAGATCCAGACTAAATCTATCTCCTGTTTTCTGGCTGTCTGGCATTAGATACAGTCCCCAGAGTGGTGTAAGACTTACACAGCACCCACTTGACATGAAAACACACATTAAATACTCTTCTTTTCACATGAGGGCTGCACACTCAGATGGCTCTTTCTCATATCTGGCATAAGAAGTGAGCAGTTCAGTAGGCAAAAGTCATAGCTAAATACCCACTGGAGCCAATGTCCACTGGTGTTAATAAGAAACTGTTTTCAAGACCTTGCTGTAATTCACTGGAATGGATTAGCACCTGTTTCACATCACTACTCACTGCTGCTCTGCTGTGAAGGGAATTTATGAGATGACACAATATTGGCAGAAAAATTCATTTATTTTCCCTACAAAAACTACATGGGAAGGCTTAGACTATATTTGGTCCCTTTAATGAATGCACAGCATGGAGCAGTGCATTGAAATGTTTTTGTGCACTAACTTCTAAAAAGCAGATCAAACTTTTAAGCCATCACCGGTAATAGGCTGGGAATGACCTATTTGGCCTGAACTGTGAACCAACAGCTGATGGCTGCATTCCTGGGCTCCCTCCCTGGTATTACTTACAAGTGTGTTAAAAAAAGCAGTAATCTTACAGGAGACATTAATTCACCACCATTTCATTTCCTCTTGGAAACATGGTGCTTCATTGGGCTCTGAAGCCTTTTGCCCTACTTAGCTGACCTTTGGAAAGATTTTGCAAAATTCTCTTTCTCTGTAATCTGGAGTTCATATGTAAGGACTGTAGCAGTGCTAGTGCATGGTGCTACTGCTGTGTGTGTGGGAAGGAACTGGCCTTTATTGGGGGTCAGGAAAACTATTGATTCTCCTTGCCCAAAGCTGGTGTTCCAGTGGAGCAGTGCTTGCTCATTCAAGAGCTGTGTCTTCAGAATTAAGCAGGTGCATATTCCTGAGATGGCACTTCACTTTCCTTTGCATTATAGGAGGCTGTAAAAGGATTTTAAGAGATTGCTTATTAATGTTGCAATAGATTATATATATCTTACCACATTACCATAGAATTAACTGTTCCTAAAATGCTGGGAATAATTTTCTAATTTTTATTAACTAAAGAAATATAGAAGTGCTTCCAGAGGCCATATGACTGTTGCTGCTGTGCATTGCAGTTATTGCCCTGAGTGTGCTCTTGTCCTCCACACATAGGCGGGTGGTGGGCTCACAATATTGCCCTTGCATTGCATCCAGTAGCCTGAAATAACTGATTCTGCTAGAAACTTAAAAAGCTCTTTTAGTCTGAGCTGTAATTTGGGAACTATTCAAGCTTCTTTCTTGCAAAGTGATAAAGTTGAGGTAGAAATACAAAGTGCTTTGTCACATTTAAATTTAGCAGGCAACAACTGGGGAAAAATTGTATATCATCTCCATGTTGTCAGCCCCACTTGCTTTAATTAGTATTGTCCATGTGCAGCAGGAACTCTTGGTCTGGAGAAAACGCACTGCAGCTCATTCCTAGAGGCTAGAGCTGAGGTGTAGGCAGTGCCTGTTGTCCCGGAGCAGGGTTGTTCAGCCTCTCTGTATCTGTAGCTACTCTGTCTTGCCATTGCTCTGTACATGGCCAGGAGGCTCTGGAGGGTGCCAAAACCTCTCTGAATTCCATGTCCTTGTTTCCCTGTAGGAAGTGCTGCCAAGCACAAGGCATGTGCCTAATGAGCTGGATACTGTGCCAGGGGGTTGGGAACAACCGCTGGGAGCAGATAAAAGCTGAGGATGCCTGAAAAAACAGCATTGTGCTGTTTGAGGGCACCTGTGTGAAAGCTTTTAATTTTCCTCTTCTGTGGATGGGGAAAAGGCACTTCATGAAAAGACATTTCTGCTTTATTTATAGCTCACTATAGTTTGATAACTTACTGAGAGCAGGAAGCCTTTTCAGGCACTGCCTGTCACAATGTTTGCCCAGCACCGAACATCGGCTGATCCATCAGGGTGCCTCAGCCCTTGCTCCCTATGAGAAGTAATGCCTAGGAGTGCAGTTTATATGGATGTTTTTCTCACCTGAAGTTTCTCATACTTCAGAGTGAGCCCTCTCATAAGCTGCAATGTCAACAGGAACAATGATGGTGCTGTCCAAGGGGACCCTTCCGTTGAAGGCTTAGGGCCAGATTGCTGGTGAAATCAGTTTGGTGAAACAACTGGGATGGACCCTCTGCATGGGTTATTCTCAGTTATGTGAACCCTGGGCTTGACAAAAGTGCTGCAACTCATTGCAAAAATCATTGCAACGAAGGAAGCTTGAAGTACTTTAAACTGGAAGGTGACCATTATCAGACTGTTGTGGTACTAGAGTAGGCATAGAGTTTTAGGGTCAAAGGCTCTCACTGTGGTTCCCGTGGAGCAGCAGTGCAATGGTGAATTAGTCGTTCATACAGAGCCTCAGGTACTGGGATCTGCCAGTACCTCACTAGTGTTGGCTGAAAAACCTCTTGTCTTTGGAACATAGTGGTCCCACAGCTCTTGGAAATTTGGCACTGGACACTGTGAATTATATGGTGTTTGTACCTCTCCCAATTACATTTGATTTCTCTGTGCTGTTAGGTAGCTCTTCTGTGATGATAACGTTCCTTCTCCCTTGATGATGATCATATCTCCTGTTCCTTCTGCTCTAACACATGCAATGTCTGACCTCAAACTGATATGGTGTCTTCCAGGTGATGTGTATTTTTGTCAGTCAGGAGGGTGAGAAGCTCTGCTCATGTTCATGGTCCATTACTCACCCCTACATTGTAGGAAGGAAAGTCGCTTCCTTCTGTGCTTTTCTCTGGGCAATTGTAATTCCACAGCTCAATAGCTTTGAATTTATTCAGCCTAGCTGGATATTATCAGGTTATTTTTATATATGTGGACAGACACAGCCAAGGAGAAAAAGAGAGGAAGAAAAGCCCTATCGCTTTTGTAGGGCTTACAGTGGGATTTACACTGAAGCCCAAAATTCTTCATATAAATATTTTAGGACTCTTATCTCTGCAGAGATTAATCTTGGAAACACTCCTAAGGGAAACAAGGGCAGCTTGTTCTCAGCTATTCCTCATGTCCCCTTGCTGCATGGTGGCCTCTGCCTCAGTACTTGTTTTGCTAACCAGAAGGAAAACAAAACACCAACCAAACACAGGAAGCAAGTATTTAATAAATACAATGCTATTTCTGAACACCAGCTGCTTAGAGAGATATATATCATAAATAAGGTGTTGGGGATTAGCAAGGTTTAAGGACAGTCTTTGAAAACATAGAACTTTGGAGAAGTTGGGAGCTGCTTAAGGCAGAAATTTATATGACCTCTTTTCCTTGTTCCTCAGGAATCCATGCTCTTAATTAATTTGTAAAACACCTTCACCACTGGCCCACTTTACTTCTCCATTTGCAACAGTCTGTCTTCACTTTTAGGTCACACACTGCAGAGCAAACGCCTTTTAAACAACCCTTTTTGAAAAACATGAATGTCACATAAGAGGGAAATTGATTGCTGAAATAAAGGGTGATAGCTGCAATATTTTATATTTATACACTACTTCCAGGAGATCTGGGGAAGAAGTCAAAAAACTAGAAAAGCATGTGCAGTTTACTGAAAAATGGATCGTCTTTCAGTGTTTGCACCACTATTAGTTATTTATGATGTTTTTCATCCATTACACTGAGCATGTGCTTCCTGAAAGCCACTTGCTGTCTGAAGAGTGGAGCTGCTTGTGCAATGGAAGGGGGCTGAGCTACAACAAAGGAGTCTGCCCCTGCAATATCTAGGATGGCTTGAAGATTTTGGGTGAGTGTTGATTGGGTAAATGTAAGTTTCAAAATCAATCTTTTTATTTTTCTGCTTAAGAAACCTGGAAAGCTGAAATACAGCTCAGTCTGGAGACAAAGGTTTTGTCTGCTTATATTTTAAAAGGAAGAGAAATACTAGAGACTCTCGGTAACTTTGAACTGAAACTACCTGAAGTTGCTCATTGGTTACTGAGGTGAGGGCACAATCTGTGAAGAACAAGTGATATAACATGTCAGGGAAAACTTGACTTGTTCAAGGTGAGTGTCTGGGTTTGGGAGGTGCTGCTGGCATACAACAGGATGCAGGAATAGGCTTCCTCTGTGCTATTGACACTCAGCCTTTAGATCTGTATGTTGTACGCAAACTTAAGCTCATTGCAAAGCTCTGCCGTGCATGACAAATAATCTTATACATCAGCTTGTCAAGAGGACTTCTTTTAAGTAATTTTAAGAGTTATTCATTTGGAAAGTCAGATGTTTCTTCTCCCAGGGCATATCTGCACACAGCACAACTTGTTATTAACTGTGATACAGAGAGATAAACACGAGCCAGGCAGACCATAGCACAGGGCACCTCCTGGCAGTGCAGTGACCCGGCAGGAGCCTTGTGCCATGCCATGGCTTGCTTGCCTTGCTATCTGTCTGAGCTTAAGCACAGTCCTATCAACCATAAGTACTGAGCAAGAGGAAAGAAGAAAGAATAAAAGGATATAAATGAATACATAGAAAAAGAGAGGCATGGATAGGAGGAGTATTTAATTCCACTCTGAACAGATGGCATGTTGTTTGTGTTTAAAGATTGCAACAAGATAAATAACCCATTGGCAAATATCATTCGATCTTGTTGCCATGTTTTGGGAAGAACTTCATACATTTTCAAATTTGTACTGATAAATTGACAACATTCATTAAAGTTTTGAATGAAATGAAAAATGGGTGTTTCTTTTACAAATCTACAAACTCTGATTGAGAAATGGCCTTGGCCCTTACATAGTACAATGCAACAAGATGCCTGTCATACTGGACCAGGCAGTTCTGTGCAATGATCAAGCAGCTCATGTTTGCTGATGTGGGAATGCAGAGGAACATTTGAAATACTGAGACCTACTGTCACCATAAGGCTGGAATCCCCTCTTTCCAGCTTGCCTCTAGAAAAGCTCTTACCCCATGTCCACAGCAGGTTGTAAGCCAGCTCCCTGTGTCTCCCAGTGATGCTGTGACAGCAGTGGGAGTGTTAATTTTGGCTGACAGCTTGTGAGATGAGAATGACCATGTTCTGGTATATAATTTCTCGTGGCAGTAGTTATGCTGTTGAATTTGCAAGCAATTAGGCTTTGACAGCTGATGGAAAATATATTTCCACGTTTCTTTGTTAAACTGGATGCTTTTTTAATTCAGATTATCTGTACTAGCAAACTGTAACTCCTCCAGTGCTGGTTGGAATAGCTAAGGGAATGGACATGATTCCTCAGAATTGAACAATGTTTCTCAACCAGGAACGAGTCATTTCATCTCTTGGAGTAGTTCATAGGAATCCACACGTTCCTCTGGTCTTAGAGGGCCATTATAGTTCTCCGTGAATCATCTCAAAAGGCACTAATTCTGCACGTACTGGTTTGGCAAGCTCAGGCTAACCAGGTACTCTCTCTTAGGGAGCACATGGCTCTGATTACAGACATGAACTGAACTTGGTGTTTCATTAACATTTGCTGTTTCAGCCAGACTAGTTGTTTTCTGTCTCCATATGTGAGATCTTATAATTGCAATATTTATGAGAAAACATGGGAACACTGTCACTTTTAAAATGTTGTGGCATTCCATTTTGACGTTTTTATTATAAAAAGCTGCTGTCTTTTTGTTTGGAAGGTTAGCAGTAGTTACCAGAAATCTGCTTAGAAAAATCTTAATCCAGTTTAATTCCCAGTTGATGCGCAGAAGATTTGAAGAATGAAATGTTATTGACAGGTTCATCTTTGACCATCATCAGGTACAGCAACTTATCCCTTCCCCTTATTCAAGGCACATTCTGTCAGTCCAGCATGTGCAACCGTTGGTTTCTGAGTACACTCTTGGCTCTGAAGAACATATGTACTGTGTGGGAAATATTCACAGTGTAGGAATGTGTGTGTTCAAAGTTAGTAGAGCCCGTTGGTTTGCCACAGCTCTTAGTACCTCTGATGGAGAATGTTTTTTAATTCTGAATTCATGCACAGCATCAGGCCATCAAGTGCTGGGTCATTTCTCTGAAACTGAGTCAATACTATAAATCAAGCTGCAGGAGGACCATGATTTATTTCATGAACAGTTAGAAGATTAATTACAGCACTATTAAATATTTGATTAAATTAAAACTAAAGTATTTAAACACTGTTTTTCGAATAATGTTTGCTCATTAATTAGAGTGGCTAAATGATCAAACTAATTAGAATTGTGGGTTGTTGGTAAGAAATAAACTGACATGCATTTCTCTTCTGGGAGCATTCTCAACATTTTGCCACTGCACTAGCTGGTGGAGATGGATAATCTCGGTTTGAGATGAGTAATCTCATCTGGAGATGAATAATCTCATCTGGAGATAAGTAATCTTGACTGATTTCTTCTGCTGGAAGAGCAGTTGTTTTCCTAGAGCCATGTGCCCAGCTGGACATAGAAGGTCTGTTTGCTCATCAACCACCTCCTGGAGTTCCAAGCCTATACTTGTCACCTCGGAATCCCTGTAGTGTACGGATGACTGGAGCAGCCCGGGCTGCTGGTGGTATGTAGCCATACCCTGAGGATGAGGGAGCCCAGCACTCACCACACTCTCCTCTCCAGCAGCCCTGCGGCACCTCTGCCATGACAGGCTCTCCCCACACAGCTGTGCTGGGGGGGTTCTGAGTCTGAAAAGCTGTGTGAGAGGGGGCCATCTGTGACCTGGCCCTGGAGCCTCACTGCTCCTCCTCCCTTGTGTACACAGCTCCTCTGGGAGCCCTCCACATACCGGCCTCTTTGAGGATCCCAAGAGCATCTTGGGCACTCTGACTCCTGAAAATGTTTAAAATCGAGGAAGTTCATCATCTCCCAGTTGTCTTCATCTTGACAGATGGGTAGACCTGTGTTTTCAGTGGTGTAAAGACAGCACTCTAAAGGAGCATAAAAACAGGATTAAATGCCACTTGGATACATTATTACCTAGAGGATGGAAGAGAGTTCTGTGCATAAGGTCAAGTGCTGGTAAAGTTATGTTAGTAGACATTTTGCTCCACAATTTTTTTAGGAAGAGAGACATCTATCTTTCTTCAGAGATATAGAACTTCCAGTCATCTGAAGTGCCCTGTGGCGCAGACTGCTGGCAGTGTCCACAGTTGACAGGCACTGCAGGTGACACAAATAAATGTCAAATAGAAAGCTTGAATTAAGACAAAAATTCTTCAGCAACTTGCTGTATTATTGTATGAAGCCAATAAGATTATTTCAGATTGAGTACCAAGCTCTTAAAATTAAATTTTGTATGTAAGAAGGTCAGTGTGAAAATGTTGTGATGGCTGCCATCACAACAATCCAGATGAGACTTTTGTCCTGCAGAAGCCAAATGCAGCAGGTAGAAAACACTTTTCCGCTTTCATCATGCCATTTATCATTAAAACAATACCCTGGATCGAGAGTTAATTAACTCTTCTTCTGTGCTGTCTAAGCAGGTAATCAAGACTCAGGCACATGCTTTTATGTTTTGGGCTGGAGCAGCTTTTATCTTTGGCACTCCATGGAAGGGTAAATCATCTGAACAAATTCTGACCTCTTTTCTGTTTTTTGCACCTTGTTGCCTCTGTTTCTCCTGTGGTTTGCTGTCATTGCAGCAGCAGGGTTGCACAGGCACCCCTCTTAGGTCCCTGCACAGACAAGACGTGTGTTTCTGTGCCCCATTGCTCCCTCCCCAATAACACAGTGGTAGCAAGGGCTTTATTTAATTACACTGTGTGTCAGCAGGCATTTGATGTTAACAGAATGAATTATTACCACATCATTTGGACTTTTCTGCTCTACTAATTTTGCTGCATCTTCTATTTTGGTCATTTGTCCTACATTTTGAAAAGCAAATTAGTGTCCTCTATTTCATCTCCATGGGGTTGAAAGGGTCTGTGCTACTGCTCTCTAGTGCTTCCACTGCAGGCGTTTTACCTTGTTCTACTCTATTAACCTGCTGGACCAAAGGTCAGACAATACCTATGTGAGGCTAGAATTCAGTTCACGTTCACTTTAATTTGTTAATTATTATTTACATCTAGTAAATCTCCTGGTTAGTTCTGCCAGCACCCAAGGTATCTGGGGGACTACTATTGCAATCAGAGGCAATTTTGGCATTGGCCCTAACCCCATCAGAACCTCCTCAGTAGCTGCTTTTCTTAAACACCTCTGGAAGTAGCAGCTGGCGAAGTTTGTCTTGAAGAACATGTCTATCAGTGACAGTAAAGGGTTTAAGTATTTTGAGCTTTGTCTGCACTGGGAATTACTGTGGTGAAATAGAGTAGCAGGAAACTAGAGCGAGGACAAGTAACTTCTTCCACATTGTCCACACTTCTAAATTCTGCAGAAATTAAAAATATGCTGAAGCAATGTAGCTGGTAGAAGTTCATAGAGAAAAGGGATCAATACAGTATGAATTGTAATTCCCTTGTTAGATAGTAATCCTAAGGGAAAAAGCTTTTATTTTAATTGTATATGCTAAGCCCAGGATCTTTTTGTACACCACATTAATGTCCTGAAGCATAGACTCTCACTCAGTAATTCCTGTGTCTAGTGATAGAGTGTCTGGTTAACATGCATCTTTTCAAAAGAAATCTGACCTTTAAAGAGGCAAATGATGAAAAATTCACCATGTCCCCTTCTTGTCTGTTGCTGTATTTAATTAGAAATAATTACTTTACTGTGCCCATAATCTAGTTTGTAGTTGATGTGTCACTGCTAATAACCTGCAGAATTTTTCTTTTTCATACAGGAGACCTTATTTGTCACACTTCTAACAAAGAGCTCATCTCTTTTCACTATAAAGAGGTTTTTCAGACAAGTGGTTTAAAAATAGTGAGATAAGGGAAAGAACAATAGAGTTTGGGCTGATGGCTCTGTTCAGAGTCCAACAGCAGCACCCGATTTCTAACAGTGTGAAGAACCTGGGCAGAGAGGGCACAACTGAGCCTTCAGTGGCATAAATGCAGCATAATCACATTCAGTTCCACTTGATTCTTCACTTGTGGGCATGAACTAGTGTTCAGTCCATGTTATTTCTGTTACTGGTTTATGCCAATGGCTTTCGCACAGAGAAGGGAACTTGGTGTAATCACTTCTCATTGTGTATATTCCTAATATACAGTAGCTAATATACAGAGTAGCTAATATATGGAGTAGCTAACCCTTTGGTTTTGACATTATAATCAGCAAGACAGAAATTATCACGTCCCCAAAGCAAAGGCTATTACAGAAGAGAGTTAAAAAACCCTGCGCAAAACCTCATCTATAACTATTAATCTTTGGATGTAGAAATCCGGTTTTTATGCAAATGCCTTAAAAAGCAAGATACAGCATCCACAGAGCACAAATGCTGCCCAAGCAGCATTGTTTCCAGGATTGTTTTCAGATGGATCAGTGTTTTTCTGAGCTCTTCCAGTAGTACCAGCAGGTCTGGAAGCCCCTCGGGGTGTTCAGTGATGCATTTGTGGTGGTAATGAAACTGGCAGCAACACCAAGGTGAGTTGGAAATGTGTCTGACAAAGCGGCAAGGGCTTAAACAGGGATGATGAGTAATCTGTGTGTGGGAACTTGGCCCAGCTGCTGCCCGTGTTGGGCCTGTCTAGTAAATATGTCAGTTCTTAGTTTCCATCAGCATCAGCATGTACAAAGCACAGGTGCATGTTATCTCGGTGATTTATTGTGCCCTTTCTGGAGCCCTGGTGACACTGATTGCTGTGGCGGTGACGATAGAGCTTAGCGGGGTCAGCTGGGTATTGAGGCTTCATGACATACAGCGACAGTAAAGGCAGAGCCTGATCAGGGGTTGCAAACCAAACTCCTGCCTTGCAGAGCCCCAGAGGCATCAGCTCTGGGCAGCAGCAGTGCCTGCAGTGCCACATAGCTGCACAAAGGGTGAGACTCAGCTCATTAAACCTCAGATGTCTGAAGGTGAAGCCATTACTCTAAACTAGTTGTTGAGAGTTTTCTCCATCATTAATTAGAAGAGATCCCATTTGGAAGGAGATGGATCTGATGAACATGCAGCATGTTCTCAGGAGAGGGATCATGAACTCCAAAATATGATTGGGCACGGGCGGATGAAAGACCCTGAAAGTTCTGAAGAATGTCATGCCTAAGATTTATTCTCGCACTTTTAAATCACTGTTCAATGCTCATCCTTTTCTTCTCCCATTTCCAGTGATACTGAAGGTCTGGTTTGAAGTGGAAAAGGAATTGCTTTAAAGCCTGTGATGTTAAAAAAGACCAAAGGTGCTGCTATTCAATTTTTGTCATTCTGACACCTCAGCAGGTGTTGCAGTGCAGAGTACCCTGAGGCTTGCTGAAAGCTGCCAGTGAGCAGTGGCTCACGAGACTGTAGGAGGAAATAGAGCTCCAACCAAAAAACCCACACAACAAACAAAACCACAAAACAAA
>VYZS01077669.1:0-14339 GCA_013400695.1 Neodrepanis coruscans | reverse complement strand
CTTTTCAAGGAGATTTAATAGCTTCTGCCACTTCTCTCAAGTACCAGCCCATTCCACTTCTCTGCAGGCAAAGCCACAGCTCAAAGGGCATTGGCTGCCACACTGTTTTGCTGGGTCCTCTTAATGATCAATCAATACTTTTGAACTCTGTATTCTCCTTTCCTTTTCACCTCTCCTTACTTCCTGCTCTCCAGTTTTCACTAGGAAATGTTGGCCTGGCTGTGTTGTGACATGGTCAAGCCACTGGTCACTTACAACCTGGATCTCTTCTTCCTCCTTTAGCCAAGCTTTAGGTTAAATGGATCAAATCTCTGCTCCACTTGGGACTTCCTTTTTTATCCCAAATGAACCAGAGCCCTGCTGGTCACCTTCCTGCAGCACTCTTTAAGTTTTTTATTTTACTAGTTTTTGTCTCCCTGGAATGACATCACTTGATAGTCAACCTTGTAAAACTTTATCTCCATGAGCTGGTCCCCTTCCAACTGTTATTCCTGGGTAATTTCTGTGCAGTTACCTGCTGTCGACTGAGCAGGATGTGTGCAAGGTGTTTTCCTACTTCAGCAGACCTGTGCAGACACACCCCCCAGGGGTTGTCAATGACACCAGCAACAGTCAGGAGTGAGGTTGGCCATGTCAGGGCTGTCACAATCCCTGCAACACACAGAGGTTTTGTAGAAAACATCAAAAGCAAGACAGTCCACTGAAGTTAAAAGCTAAGCCCAAGAGCTTTTGTCATTTCCAGTTCTTCTGAGAAATGCTTTGCTGGGCTGAAGATAAGGAGGGATCTGATGTTCTGATATGGGGGAAACCACTGTGGGTGAATGTGATAGGGAGGTTTATATACAGCAGTAAAATGGGGTAATAAGGGGGAGAAATGAACAGTTACACGTGAAGGAAGGTGTTACCAGCTGTAATTTCAACAGAATGAGTCAATGGCTCAGCAATCCAGGAAAGCACAGCTCAATTACAGGTAGAGGAGCTCCTCAGGTCACTCCTGCAGGGTAGTGCCAGCCCTGCCTCCTCCAAAATATTCCTTCTTTTTAGGAAAGCTCCTCTAACAGGGAAACTGCACAAGGGCCACTCAATAAGACTCGATACAACTGAGGTTCTTACCTGACAAGACAGTTAATTTTAGGGCTTCTTGAGCCATCATGTTGACAAAACCATTCACCAGGGTATCCAAGGCATGGCCAAGCTCCATCAAGTACTTGGATTCCCAGGCCAGGCAGTACTGCTCACTGGACTGCAACATGCTGCTCCACGGNAAGACTCGATACAACTGAGGTTCTTACCTGACAAGACAGTTAATTTTAGGGCTTCTTGAGCCATCATGTTGACAAAACCATTCACCAGGGTATCCAAGGCATGGCCAAGCTCCATCAAGTACTTGGATTCCCAGGCCAGGCAGTACTGCTCACTGGACTGCAACATGCTGCTCCACGGGGCTGTGAAGCTCCCTGGGAGAGGTTGGAAAGATGGAATTCATGCTCAGAGAGAACACAACAACAGCTGTTTCCTGGCAAGAGGAGCCCAGCAGAGAATTGGAACAGAACCTGCAGGATGCTGGAATATCCTGGCAATGCTGTTAATGGCAGATCAACAGTGAAGGGCAGAGCAGAACTGTCATCTTAATTAACTAAAACCCTTCCCCACACTGTTCCTTCTCCAAATGAGGCAGGGCAGGTTGAGGCAGCTGCTGATCAAAGTGGCATGAGAGCCCCACAATGGACTGTGGGATTTGGGAACACATGGATGGCCAGCAACTGGCTGCTCCAAACCCACAAGGTGTCAAATTCCATAAAATTCCTGTCCTCAGACCGTCTGTTTGAAGGAGTGTGTTCACAGACAGACACTGCTGCAAGGAGGAACACAGATGACAATTCAGTTTTGCTCTTTAAAACGTTCTAGCAGATTGCTAGTTATGGAAGAAGAATGTGTGCCATCTGTAATTCCCTTTTAAGGACAAACAGACACAAAAAGGTTCCTGGATGGAACACACTTGTCTCTCTAACAGTGCCTGGGAGCCCTCCAGCCCTGAGGACTTGGACCCCTGGCAAGCAGACAGTGAGAGAAGTGAAAATAACCTCCCTGTGACAGCAAAGCTGCTGCACTCTGACAAGTGAGAGGGCAGAGACATCCTGCTGCACTAATGATACCTAATTTAACTATGATGCTTCTCAATAAACTGGCAGCTGTTCAGTCAGGTTGCTGAACACATCATCAGACAGGTGACATATTTTTTATGACAAGCTATATTAGAAAATAAAACACGACAGACCTTTCAAGGACGCTGCCTGCAAGTCACCTCCTGAGTGCTGTGCTTAACAGCATTTACTTGGCAGAACTTTCTTGCCAAAAAACCTCATTAGCTCTCTGATACAAAGTGAAGAAACACACTATTTTCTGTTAATTGCAGGAGGATAAACATGAGGTTTCAGAGATAGGTGAGACACTTGGTACTAGTGCTGGAAATCATCTCCCCAACAGACCTTTCCCACCAAGCCATGCAGCATTTATTAACAGAAACAATCCTATCAACACCAATTTCCTGCCCTCTCTCTTCCTTCTGTTTCCCTGGGATTGCAGGTTGGATTATGGTGAGAATGGATGTGGTTTAGTTACCAGGCCATGGAAATGTGGGATAGAAATGGTGCTGCACATCCTCCCCACAAACACAGCCTGGAGTGGGACACAGTCCCATCTTCCCAGGCTCCTCTCAGTTTCCTCACCACGTTCTTACCATATTTGCCAGCACACAGCCATCCAGTAATTGCTATGGTGATGTGAAGCTGCTTCCCTTCAGTAAGTGGGAGGAATTCAAACTCTTCTATGGCTCCCACACGTTTCTTCATCTTGTATCCTACACACACAGCCAGGCAGAAACACACGGCTCAGCAATGGCACAGCAGGGACACACTCTGCCCCAGCAGCAAAAGGTCCTCAAGAAATTAAACTGGGTGATATGGGTAGGGCTTTTTTCCCTTTCTAAACCCCCCAGACAGTCCATGGATTACTTAGAGCTCATGAGGAGCCAACATGATCCCTCTGAGCTTGTGTGATCTGAGGGGATCCACCAGAAGGGTTTTTTTGCTGTCCATGGCAGCATCTTTCTAACCCAGAGCAGCAAGTTTTCATTTCTTTCATTAACCACACACCAAATATCCTTTTCTTACTTGGTCAGCAGGGGCTTAATCAGCACTGAAATAAAAGTCTCCCAGTTAAGATGACACCTCAAATCACTTCCCTGTCTCTGCAGAGCTCAGTGGAGTCATTAACTGTGCATTTCAGACATGATCCTGTGCCTCAGTGGCTGAGAACTGTGTGGTTCTCTCTTACCAGTCAGACCAGCTCCTGCTGCTCCAAAAAGGGAAGCCATGACAGCAATCCCAGCAGTTGATCCCAAAGCAGCTGCTCCAGCACTCCCAATGATCGTGGCAGCTCCTGCAGCAACCAGAGGGGCAGCCAGACCCCCTGTCAGACCTGAGGATGCAACAGGGGATGTCACCAAATCATGATCCCTTACAAAACCCAGGCAGGCACTTCCCTGTGCTGGGTGGGTGCTCCTAATGGTACTGGCAGAGCACAATGCCCTGAATCTCTTTGCCCACATTCTTTGACTGACTTCAGTCAAAAAAAAAGAGTCATTTCAAAGTCAAAGGGAGACTGTGTGGTAGTCTGGGGTGAGCTGTGTCCTGTTTTCTCAGGAAATGTTGATCTGATCTCACTTCTTTTGATTTGAGAGTTGAAGATCTGATCCTCAAACGACACAAGAGCAAAGAAAAAGAAAACATTTTTGAGGGTGACAACCTCAGTTCAGTATTTCCCCCAGCCAGTGAAGCTACACTGGTGTAACTTTTTCCAGCTAATTCTCTCAGATTGATTGTCCTGGGGCTGAAAACACTTTTCCTGGATTCAGACCTCCGTGTGTCCCCAAAACACCAAGGGCAGCCTCACCAATCACTGTTCCACCCCCAACAGTTGCCAGGCCGATCAGCAGGTACCTCTTCAGCTTTCTCCTTTTTTCCTTCTTTTTTCTTGAGACTTCTGCAGCCCTGTGGGGGGATTAGAAGCACAAAAACTGAGGGAAAAGCCTGATGGATAATTCTGCATCAGAATCTGTTTTTATTCTCCTTGATGTAATTTCCCTCCTGGGAACAGTAAAGAGGAACATGCAGGTGTGGACTGTGACAACACACTGAGATTTGTAAGCATGGATTTAGAGATTTAAATTGAATGGATTAAACAGACCACAGATTTAAATTGAAATGATTTAATTGCTGACAAAAGCCAACAGACGCTACTTACTTGGAAAACCCTTCCTAATAGGGCTGAAGCTTGTAAAAAAAGAAAAGAAACAAGAAGTCAAAAGCATTTCATTAACTATATGCTGCCTACGTGTCCTAAAAACCCACAGGAAAGCTGAGGAGAAACAGAGAAGTGTTTGAAACAAAAGGGAATAGGGGCAATTTGTGCTAACAAACAAGTGCAATTAAACAATTTTCCAACAGCAGTGTTTGTACTGAGCTCTTTGCAATTGCACAACACAACATAATAACAGGAATTAAGCACAGTCATTAGTTCATTTGTCTGTGTGCATTTTAACAAGCTTATCAGAAAGTGGTAAATATACCTGAAAGGGACTAATATCACTTATTAGCCACTCCATTTGACTTCACTGCCTTTGATTTCTCCCTTACAAGAAATGCTTTGACTTCAGAGCAAAGTGGGAGAAACAGAGGATACTGGAATAAATTGTTTGCAGAGGAAGGTTCCTTCTGGTGGTTAATCCAGGCCTCCAAACGTGAGAATTTATCTTGCTTCCAAATTTGAATATTTTCCCTGTTAATCCCAACCTAATTGCAGATTTTCATTATCCATATAATTGCCTAATCCTTCCTGGAACCCCTAAGCACACTGTAATTTTGATAAAGACAATTTTACACAAGTCCCAGACAATATGTGGCTTTGTGGAAAGCAGCAGGAGGGGAATGGAGCTCAGTGGGTGAAATCCCTGAGTCACTGGAGTCACTGGCAGAACTCCCACAGATTTTCAAGGAACAGAGATTTTGTCTCCACAGAGATCCTCCAAAAAGCCATTGTGTGTTACCTTCCACAGCTGCAAATGTAGTGTCTGCAGAGAGAAACCTCCCCAGCAATTTCTGTGTGGCCATGGTTGCTTTTCTACAACCCTGTGGACAAAGCAGTGCTTGGCCTCCAGAGAATCCCAGAATGAGGTTGGAAAACAACTCCAAGACCACAGAGTCCAAGCTGTGCCTGATTCCCACCTTGTCCCCCAGCCCAGAGCACTGAGGGACATCCAGTCCTTCCCTGGACACCTCCAGGGATGGGGACTCCAAACCTCCCTGGGCAGCCCCTGCCAATGTTTCACAGCCCTTTCCATGAAGAAATTCTTCCTGATGTCCAACATGAACCTCCCCTGGCACAGCTTGAGGCTGTTTCCTCTTGTCCTGTCAAATGCCCTACACTGTGCCTCAGCCACCAAATGCCTGGAAAACCCTCCAGGCATCAGGATAAAACTGCTCCTGAAGTGCTGCAGTTGGACTGTTCATCCATAAGCCAGCAGTATCCAGAAATTCCTCTTCTACATGTGGTTTTACAGTCACTCAGCTGCATCTCATGCTGAAAAAAATGATCAGGAGAAAGCTGGAATATGTCTAACCTGGCTTCAGTTGTAATAATGAGCAGTTTGAGATATGGGAAGACAGGAGCAGCTAAATCCTGCCTGATGATGCAGTGAATAAATCTACTGTCAGGAGAAGTTTTACCTGTCACTGCTTCCCTTCTGGAGCTGCCAGAAATGTACCTGACAGCTGCTTCCTAATGACTTCTCCATTACCATTATCACTGGATTACCAGACTGCTTTTATCCACTGTGGTAATTAACTGCTGCTTCTGGCACTTCTCTACCCTCAGCTTCTTGCCTGAACCACAAATTATGTTGAGAGAGGTTCTTTAATGGAATTTCAGGTAACTTTACAATAAGGAGAAGTGGCAGGAATACAGACTAGTGAGTAACTGATGTGGTGTTTTCCAGTTTCTTACAGAACTGTGGACAAAAGAGAAGGTTCACACCTGCAGGTCAGGACAGGTTTGGTGCAAGCAACATGAATTTCAAGTGGTTGGAGCATTGTTCTATGGGGGATTGTGCATTTAATCTTGCAGGATCTGGGCCTCAATCCAACATCTCCACAGCAGCAAAGGCAGGAGCAAAACTTGTTGTTAACAAATATCAGTAAGAACACGAATGCAGGAGCTGCCAAGGCTCTGTTTGGTTTCTGTTCCAGTGCATGGTCAAAGCTGGAAGCATCCCAAACACATATTAGTATTCCCAGCCCCAAAAATCTGTGAGGTCAAGGTGGTGACAGGTTTATATTCTGCTGCTTTTCCCCATTGACTCCTGACTTTGAACCAAACAAAGGGTCATGGATTCCCCACAAATCTGAGCCTTGGTTTAGCCCTGCAGCAACAAATGTGTTCACACCACTTCTCTCACTATAAAGACTTTCCTTTTTCCCTTTTGTCTAACGGGTATTTACTTCCATGGCTGCAGTTTGGGCAAAGGAAAAGATAGAAATCCATGGCTTTCTCCAGAGCAGACACACAAACCCCACTGGGCTGGTGGCAGGGTTTGAAAGCCACAGTGTTCATATGCGACATAATTCCCTCCCCATTATCAGACACAGCTTGAAGGCCCAGGACTGGGTGTTTTTACAAGCCACAGCAAAACAGCTCCCATAACACCAACCCTTGCTCCTGCATGTCAAACGTTCAGCAATCCGTGATCTTTGAAATTATTTTGACTTTCCCTGTTTACAGGGTGCTGTAAAGTTAAGTTTCATTTAAATATAGCTATAAATGAAAGACACCCATTACATGCTGGACCCCACAGTCACATCTGAGCTGGACCATGTCACGGGTGTCAATTAAAGCCTTTATTAGCACTGGGTTCAATCTCATAACCCATGTGCTGAGTTGACAGATAAAATATCTAATCCTGATACTCATTCTGCAAGAGACAGTTCTCAGTGAAGGATATTGGGCCAAGAGATGAGACATAAGATCTCTGTGATGGATTTAAGCAAAATCTACAGTGTCTGAGAGGCAACTGGAACAAGGAGAGGAGGTGTTTCAGTGTGGAGTTTTTACCAGTTTGCAAGGCTGGGTCTCAGCTCTGATTTTAAGAATGCTGAGCTTTCCTGCTTCTCACTGCTGTGAGGATTCTGCAACCCTAATCAAGCCATAAATGATTACAGTAAGAGCCACAGGGGGAATAATCAGAGGCTGGACTTAGGCACAAGTAATTACTGCTAAGCTTTTGAGCACTGGCAGCAGTTTTTGATCCCACAGTTAACCCAAATGTTCTTACTCTGACTCTTCCTCTTGCTGTTCCTTCAGGCTCTCCAGCAGAGATTCCTCCAGGACTTCCAGCCTCTCCAAGGGAATTCTCAGCAGCCAGTTGATGTGGCAGATCAGCACCCTGGCTCGAGCATCGTAGTACCCTTGAGCAGAGGGAAGCCCAGGAAATCAGTCAGATCTGATCACACCAGATCAAACAACAGGCAGAGCATCCAGCTGGGCTGCAGGATCATGTCCCACACAAACCTGGCTCCTTCCCTCTTCTTCTTCCATGCATTGGAACATGAGAGGAGAGTGAGAAATGGAAAGTGCTTCCCTGAGAATAGAGCCACCACACCAGGTAATGCCTCTAGGGCAGGAAATTGATCCCAAATCCTTCAGTCTCCATCCTCTGTTAGAGGCCTTTTGGCATCTTCTCAGCAGAGAGATGCTGCAGCAGGACCAGTGCAAACTGGAAACATCAAACATATCCATGTGGGACACAGCACACCTTGACTGCACCAGTCCAAGAGGTGGCATTTTGTTAAAATGCACCTCCATGCAAAAGCTTTACCTTCAATTAATCCTGTTGGCAACTTGCTCTGGAGTGTAAAGCTCCACACCAGCTCACCCAGCAGCACCACTGACAACTCTTTGCTTTTATACTCCCTGCTGGAGGTGCAGGAGTGGACACTCAGACCACACCAGAGAGCAGAACTGATTACTCCTGGCCTTGTAAGCAGGAAGACATTCTAAATGGAATAGATTTTAAATTATCTGTGCCAACTCTTTTTTTAATGTGCTTCTCTCAGCAGCACCTGCTGCTTGCTGATGTTTGGCTGTTAGAAAGGGTGAAAAACACAAATTGCTTGTCTGGGGGTGGGTGAAGAAACCAGCAAGAGCCAACTACAGAGAGATTTGTGAGACCTGCAGCACGTACATCAAATGTGGCCTTGGGCAAAATATCACTTATTTATTGCCATCATTACCAAGATACCAAACTCCTTCAGTAGCCTTTAATGACATCACTGCACAGATTCATGCTTAGTTAAAAAAGAAGGGTTGGTTTTCTCTCTCACAAGATGTTCCACATCCTGCAAGTCCAAGCAGGTGTTTTAACAAGTCCCTTTCTGGTTTCCTGGCTGTTAATTCACTGCTGAGCTCCTTCCTCAGCCAGCCTGGCACTAAGTCAGCAAGGCCTGGAAATAGATTTCTTCTAAACTCCAGCTTAGCAAAATAAGTGGTTTTGCAATAACTGCCTTGTCAATTTTCCATTAAAAATAAAGCAGGAACAAAACCTGTTTGTTCTGTTTCACTGTTCTGCAGTGAAACGGGCTGATCAGCTCTTTCTTGTGAGAACATGTGAAAACACAGAGATTTAAAAAATGCAAGCAGTGAGAGAAGCCAGGCTTCTTTTAGACATGAACATTTTGTTCAGTAGGAAGTCTTTATTTCATTAATTTTATCAGACTACTCATATTATGGACTGCAAAGCAGAAAATTGTTTTATGTGTAATATAATATAGGAGTGAAATCACATTTATTTAAAATGGGCTTCATGAGACACTGTGGAATTTATACCCTGGATATTTTCTTTTTTCTTTTTTTAGGCAGCAAGCAGAAAATTTGTTAGGCTGAGATTTTTATAACAGCTCCACTGCCTTCCTAAAGGTCACCTGCTTCCCTGGAAACACTGGAGAAAAACCACTCCACTCCACCATCACTTACATGGAGGTAAGGAGGTGAAGAGTTGTTCACTTTTCAATGGGTTTTATTAACCATTCCTAATATAATGGTTGTTTTTCCTCTGGAGGTTTCAGGGCAGGAGTGTGCTGCTTTTTGGAGAGAGGTGAAATAGTGTGGTAACATGAGCTTTTTAAAGTGCTGGATATAAACCCATCTCTATTCTTTTTACAAAGAACAAATGCTAAAGTAAACTTACCATCACGAAGAGAGAAGGATAAAAGGTCCTAAAAAGGAAAAAAAAAGAATAATATTCAAGTTAAAACTGATGATGGAGGCCTGGAGAGATGGAAATGGAGGCTTGAAAACCCATCAGACTGATTTAATTACTACAAAACTGATTTAATTACTGCAGTATCTCAGTTCATAAACATGGGAAGCCAGAAAGCTACAATTCAATAAGGCAGCAAAGAGCAAAACCAGTACAAAATTCTCCAAAGGCCAATACAAAGGGCTGGACAGAAGTAGATGATGCTTGGTAGCTGCTGAAACATCCCATATTCTTTGTTATTAATTATCCTGGTCTAATCCTGCCTCTCTAATGCCTTCTGCTCCCTACACAGTCACATCTACTCCATTTTCACAGCTTTGAATGTTCCTCTCATAGTCCAGTGGCCCCTGTTTTCTTTGGCACTCTGGGAATTCACAGCTCTGGGCCTTAAGGCTGAACTGGCACCAAATTCTTTTGGATTAAGAGCTCACAGAGAGAACTCAGAATTTATGGCCCTCTGTCAAGATAAAGGGACTTGACTTCTGTGTTGGCTCTTCAGCATTAAAAAAAAAACAGAAAAACAAATCAATTCAATAGATGGTTTCTATGGATAAAGCCATGAGAAAGGGCCCAGTGTTTTCACTGCTGTGTTTTCCTCTTTTATTGCCACTGGACAAACCTTAAGCTCTTTATGTGACTGTACTAAGCACCAGCTCAGAGGAGCTGCTTCCCTCTCCTACACACAAACACAGCACAGCTGAATTTTACAGGGAATCCTACAGCCCTCTGGGAACACCAAAAACTCAGCCAAAGACAGGAGGCTGCCAAAGAGTTTATGATTATGAGTCCCATAAGCTCCCAAACACAATTTGCATCATAAAAACGTCTCTGATCTGAGGATTCTACACATGAGAGGAGTGGAATGGAGGACAAACCATCCTCAAGCAACCAGAGGGACAAACTGGGCTGGCTGGTGGGATTTGTAGGCTCTAAACTCTTCCTGAGTGAGGCACAGGGAGCTGTGGCTGTGACCCAGGTCCTGCAGGATCTGCCCAGAATCATCTCAAACCAAACAGCCCCAAACAGACGTGGCCTAAGCAAGGACACATGTGCATTTCACAAGGTCAGGGATGCACCCAGGTAATCAGGGGATAAAGTGGAACCACTGCTTTTATGGCATCTGTGCCAATTGGCTTCCTCAGATTCCCCACTGCACGTACTGCACATGCAGGCAGCTGGGATCCAGCCCAAACTCATTAGATGAGTCCACAAGTGGTTTGTTTTCCTCCTCTAAGCAGCAGTTATTAGAATTCAGCCTTATTTTGAAGGCAGTGTTTTGTTTGCCTTCAAACTCTATTCACAAGACAACCATCCATGTGAGTGAGAGGCCTCAGGAAGGAAGGGAAGCAACCTTGATTCAGTTTTTGCCAGTTTTTTTTATGAGTTACTACAAGTTCCAAACCCAATTTCTCAACAACAGAGAGCACCAGATCCACATCACAGTGAGTGTGAGTGGAAAAACCACAGAGAACAGGCGTTCTGAGTATGTTCAGAGCAAAAAAAACAAATCCATAATCAGAATTTTCCATGTTTTATCACCTATCACCACTTCTTCACCTCTTTTTATTGCATTGCCTTCCCATACCACACCCACAGCCTGTTAATGACTACTGTCCTTTAAGGATTCAGTTCCCAACATCTGCCTGCAATGAACACAGAGATAACAATCCATAATCCTCAGATGTTCATGGAATCAATGGCAAGCTCACCCCTGATATCCTGAATTCAGGACCTTGGAGATGAAGGGCCTTCCAAAAAAAGCAGCTTTAGTATCAGCAGGGCCCTGCCACTGATCCTGCCAGGCAATTAAAGCAGGTCCTTAATAAACTAACAGTAAATATTGCGTCAGCTGAACAGAGAGAAACACAGTCATAAAGCAACAGATCAATAATTCATAAAGCTCTGTCCCATGGCCTGTTTGTTTTCAGGTCAGAAGGGAAAAGTTGATCTCAGTTTATCACTGATGTTTCTCACACACTGATGTTTGTGCAAGGGCAGAGAAGGGTGTTTTTTCCAGGGCCTTGCTCTGTCCAAGTCTTTAATTCTGTCTCCCCTCAGACAGGATCAATCCCCCTGCCCATGGATGTGGCTGTGTAAGGTGTGGATGTGGTGGCATTAGACTGAGAGCTAATCCTCCTCTTTGCTTTCAGCTGAGCAGAGCTGTTATCTGTGGCTCCTGTGCTCCACCTGCACCCAGGTGACATCTGCTGATCCACAGCCACCCTTGTGAAAGCACATGGAGCCCTTCTGCAACACAGGCTAAAGACTGAATGTCACCCTTAAAACTCAGCAGCAGTGAAGGAAAACTTGCCTAAGCACAGAGAATCCATCCTGAAGCAGAGAGAATGAGGAAAACCACCTGGGAAACACACTAAGGCAGAAAGGATGAGTGTGGACCTATTGATTTTGAGCAAACAGCATCAAAAGAGCTGATTTTATTTTATATTTCTTCTAAGTTATTAAATAATCTTAAGATCTTCACTGTACTCACACCGTTACAGGACTTTGGGCTTTGTGCTACTCAGATGTTTGGAGCAGATCCTCCTGTTGCTGAACAAGACACAATTTTTTGTAGTATCAGAAAGTAGGCATTGCTTTATCCCAGGCTGGGGTGCACAGGGGATGGCTCCACCTACATGCACCCAACTTTAAAAACTTTTCACTCATTTATGTATTTTAGCAAAGAAATTAATGTTCATTGGTTCTAAATTACATCATTCTCTTCATTATTAGTGTTCTATCTTCTGTTGGTTATTGATTTCTCACTTCTCATGATAATTAGTCCACATCTTCAGTCTTTTTATTATTTTTTTTCCCAGAGAAGGAGTTTCCAGCACATGATAAATCTTCTTTGTTAGTCTCTTCTTTACCTTCTGGCTCCTTGCAACATGTCCTTGGAGGGCTCTACCTCCTGGATTCCAGGTGTCCACTCTGCAGCTCCCCCAGACTTTGTTCATTGCAGCTCATTGGGTTCAGTTTTGCAAAATATAAAGTTTCAGCGATTTTTCCAATCACCCTCATGATATAAATGATAGAGTTTCCAACACTCTGAGGTGTCTCATGGAGTGACTGGGAGTCAGGAAAGATGGCTGAGGCAGTGAGAGGTGGGCAGTGTGACCAAGAAAGTTCCCTGCAATCATTATCTTCCCTTCCACAGCCCTGTTATCAGGTCTGTGGTTCTGTCACGCCGCTGCTGAAGGTGAGGGTGTGTGATAACCATTAATCAGCCAACAGCAGAGCACAGGGTGTCTGGCACAGGGTGACACAGAACAGGCTGCCAGGTGACAGTGCCCACGTCCTGTGTGGCACCAGCAGCAGCCTCATGGCCTCCTCATTCCCAGCACAACGTGAGGCTGCACCAGGAGAGATCCTCCCCAGCAAATGCTGCCAAAATGCTGCATCTCTTTTATCTTTACATCAGATTTTACAGCAGCCCCACTCTCACTCTTTCAGTGAGAAAATAAAGTCACAATAGTTCCCTCCTGGTCAAAGCTCACTGTGGGAAAAAAAGACTCTGGAAATTGTGCTCCTTGGAGCATGGGGTTTGTGTTAGAGGTGTGATGAAGGGGCTTTTAAATGAGGGAAAAATCAGACTGATCATGTTCAGTGTGTCACTAAAACCTGTAGAAATCACATCTGAGTCAAATCCACTGCAATGATACAGTCCAAGTAAAACGTGTGTCAATTCTCTTTTCTACAGAGCAAACAATCAGACACAAAACATTAATGAATAGACAGTGACCTTGCCTTGCTTTCATCACTGCCAGTCCCCACCCCCAGCCACTCAGAAAGAGGTGCCTATCAGAAATATTCATTTTACTCCCCTGACAGCACAAAAAAAACACTTCAGCTGCAAACAGACACGTGTGACAAATTCTCTTTTGCAAAGCAAACAAGGGCAAGGGGAGGACATGGGGCTTACCTGGGTAATGACAGCTGGATCTTCTTTCAAGGTGGGATCCTTCAGCAGAACCTCAGTGAAGGTTTCAGTGCCCTCCCCTCCCAGGCCACCAGCAAAGGCTGTCATGGCAGGTAGGACAGCATCAGGCAGGTCCAGCCACTCCACAAAGGCCTCCATCAATTTTGTCTTGAAGGAGCTGTAAAGGCAACAGGAGCAGTTAAGGCTCCACAATTGGGCGTTTCAAGGCATTTTTGGAAGCTCTGAGCAGTCCCTGCTTTCAAACATTGGGCTGTAACAGAAACCCAAATAATCAGGAGTTTAGCAGAATTGCTAAATGAGCTGGTTAAACAAATATAACAATCTGAATGGGGCCAGACCCTGCTCTAATGGATGTGATTTGTGCTGAATTAGAAAACTCTTACAGGTATAAAAGCATCTCCCACTCCCCAAACCTCAGCATTAGAGTCTGACACCAGCCCTGTCTCAGCTGCCACCCAAAATCCTCCCCTGCTCCCCAAACAGTACCTTTCCTCATCTCCAGGGAACAGCCAGGCCAGGGATATCCCACAAAGTGCTGCATAGGCAAATCTTCCAGGTTCTCCCAGCTGCCTGCCCAGGATCTCACACAGCTCCTTCTCCCCTGCCTGCTCAGACTCCTCCTGCTGCCTTGGAGCCCAACCCTTCCACTTCTCTTCTGCAGCCATTTTCACCTTCAGGATCAAAGAGGAAACACCAGTAGGAAAAAAAAAATCCAACAAGAACCAGTTGGAAACCAGGAAGCAAAGAGACAATTTGCCTTTGTTTTGTCATTGCCGCACTTGTCACTGTTGGTATTAAATCAAATCTATCCAGGTTCAGCTTGTGTGTCCCCTCCCCAAAACACTGCTGTGACCAAAGAAGACAACAGGGCATTTTCTGTTCACCACCTCCCCAAAATTTTTCCACTGGATGAGCTGCCAATACCTCACACAGCAAAAGCAGAAATGCCCTCGGAGATGCAAAGAGATTGGGCTCCATTCAGGCGAGTCATTCACACATTTACCGCAAAATCAACAGGAAAACAAAAGC